>JAUZSU010199274.1:0-23303 GCA_034780255.1 Parotocinclus maculicauda
GCGGATTTTTGGTCCAAATAAGCGAATAACATTACACTTATTTAATAGGATTTGTTTCGGTACTTTAGGATTTGGTCCGAGTAAGTGGCTGATCCCCTTAACCGGAATCGACTGTATATCATGTTAAAATTAAATAATTGTATTCTCTTTTTTTAAAATAATTTACATTTTCCTCATATCGTATTTTGTTTCTTGCATCACAGCAATTCATTTTGACTTCTCTGATAAATGATTGCCCAAGCATTATATTTCGAATTGTACAAAAACACAATAGTGATTAACATAAGACAAGATGACATAATAATGTTAGTCCCGCAATGGGAAAATTCGCTAATAGTGCTTTATAGTAGGTACAGTCTGGAAATTAGGCGACTGTTTTGGACACTTAGGCAGAATTGGCTGATTCATGCTCTGCCTTTAAAATCTTTTCTAATTAATTAGTGGTCAAATAAGTACAGACGTTTCCCCTTGCTCTAAATCAGTGATTGCTTAAGTTGCTTCTTTGGTTTTCTAAAAATGCTACAGGATTATTTTTTGATAATAAGCAGGGCAAGGTTACCATGATAAATTTACAAATTGCAATAAGTCATTGCAAATAGACCTCATGATGTCACTAGCATTTACTAATATTACATTCAGCTATTCTCGAATTTTGTATACTTAGAGTAGCACCAGTGTAGAAGTGATATTAGTAAATGCTGCTTATATTGCACCTTTCACAAAGCTCAGAGTTAACATGACATCAAAATCATATCCATAACGTGTAATAAAGATGAGCCATGAGCAAAACATAACCTGTTCTTATAATGGAGTATTTGAAGGTTATAATCTAGGGAAAGAAGTGAACTTTAAAGTTAAAGTTAGATTTCAGTGTGCACAAAGAATTAACCTATCCTGTATTGTAATATCCTCTAATTTTTGTGAGTAGTGTATATGTAAGGTATAAGGAGATCGGACAGATGAGAAGGAGCAAGACCATTTAAAGGTTTAGAAGTGAGAAAATAATGTTGATATACTATATAAAATAAACGTGTACATTTCTTGAGGTTGGTTCTGTACAAATCGTATTCCATAACATTAATATGTTTTTATTGAGGATTTAGTATGAAGTGAATGCAGTCCTCTTAGGCATGTGGGTATGTGTTTGTGTCTGTCTCATTGTCAGTTCTCGTTTTCAGGGAGAGAGTGGTCAGACTGGTCCAGTGAGTTAAGGATTCCAGGAGATGAGCTGAAATGGAAGTTTACCAGTGATGGCTCAGTTAATGGCTGGGGGTGGCGTTTCACTGTCTATCCCATCATGCCAGCAGCGGGTAGGTTCACCTCGCCACTTACCTAATTCTACATGTACTTGCACTTTATTTTCATGGTGGTTAACTAATTGTGTAAACATGTCTCTAGGTCCCAAAGACCTTCTTTCTGATCGCTGTATTCTGTCCTGTCCATCTATGGATTTGGTTACGTGTCTGCTGGATTTCCGCCTCAACTTTGCCTCCAACCGCAGCATTGTACCTAGATTGGCGGCTTCACTAGCAGCTTGTGCTCAGCTCAGTGCCCTTGGTATGTGCAAATTTAAGATTGATTTAAGAACTCTTGAGGTTGTTTACTGTGTGGCAGTAAAAATGTGTCCTGGTAGAGAATTAACTGTACTGTATTCTAGATTTTTTATGAAGTGGACAAACTGAATTTTACCTCAGGTGGTAAGGGTGGGGCTTTTACTGTTTATAGCTCACTGGTTGTAGCTAAAGCTGGCTACACTGTGTTTATCAGCTTACAGTGAAGGATGTTAAGCAGTATTATTGATATTCAAATAGATTTGCTCCATCCAGTGGCGAAACACTTCCTGTAGTTTGGCCTGTGGATTGGCCACCGAGTGATTTGCTAAATGAATCACAAGAAATCTAGCAGATGGAAGGAGATAACAAATGACATTGACTGCCATTGGCCATAAATTGACATTCTTCATTTATTTTTCTAACAGCACAGAATTGCAGATTACATTGTAGGTTTAATATGGTTCCAAACTATTGTTAATATATGGTTAAGTGCCTATTAATAAGCAGATTGTTAATTTAGTTGATTAACCATATTATTTTATGTTGTAACACTCCACTGTGGTGAAGTGAACAACATTATAGTCTGTCAATGTTCTGTTGCAAAACCTTGGGTCCTACCATTTTTTTTTTTACCACCTACCTAAATGTTGTACAGCCATTCAGAGTCGCCTTTCAGGTTAATGGAACTTGTTACACTGCAAAAATGGTTCAGGAATAATATACAAAACGTACAGCATGTAGCAGACAGTTATACAATATTACAATACAAGGACCCGAAAGTGGCAACTTGACAGAGGTGTGATATAAACCCTAGGCTTCTGGTCTAGTCAAATACCTTAAAACACTAGGTGACCAAAGTCCCATGTCAAACATATTATACAGGTAAATTCCATAAAATTAAATCTGATCAAGCATATTTGTACAAACAAGTCCAATCCATGGAGGCCCCTCACGTCTTGCAGGACTTAAAGGATCTGTTACTAGCGTCTTGGTGAAAGATACCACTGGGCACCTAACCATGAGAGAAATCTTGGAACATGTTAAAAAAAATTATCTCATGGTGAGGTGCCCAGTGGTATCTTTCACCAAGATGATAGTAACAGATCCTTTAAGTCCTGCAAGACGTGAGGGGCCTCCTTGGGTTCGCTTGGAATTGATGCCTCAATGGTTCAGAGCCTTGGTGTCATGAGGGGGACCAACAAACTTTTAGGAAGGTGTCTTCTATGTTGGGGCTATGACTGGGACTTCTCCGTCATGCTGCCCTGTTGGTGAAGTGGGTTAATTCAAATTAAATTCATTTTCTTGAAGGAGCATAGTCATTTACACAGTTAAGGGAGTATGTGGAGTTCTTTTAATTGCATTAGAATTTTCGTTTTCTGTGTTTATAATCAGCGGCTGGACATCGTATGTGGGCCCTGCAACGATTACGCAAGCTCCTGACCACGGAGTACGGCCAGTCAATTAACATCAATCGATTGCTGGGGGACAATGAAGGAGAAACTCGCCCTATGGTTAGTCTCACCTAAACTGTGGAAACAATTATTGTGCCTGTGTGTGTCTGTGTGTCTGTGAGATTTAAAGTATTGCCAACTTCTTATGTTGATGTCCACTACTGTGATGCGTAGTAAAGTGAAAGTGTCTTGGGCATCCAATAGATTAAACATATGATTGTTTTTTCATTGGTTTAATGACCACTTGTAATTATTTCTGTCTCAGTAAACGTTTACGTAATAAAAAAACTGGAAACAATCAAAACACACAGCTTCTATAGGCTATAGTGGCAAGTGCACTTCAGCAGTAGCATCTGGCAGCTTAATTGGGATGTCAAGTAGACCCTTATATAGTCTAAAAGAGCTTGATCAGAATGATCTTTTGGAAAAACGGCTGCCAAGAAACCACAGGAAACAGGCTGAATAAGCTATGGGAGGCTATAAGATATGCTAAAGCTCACAAAGATCGGAATGATGATCGGTGGAAAAGTGTATTATGCTGAATCCAAGTTTGAAATTTTTGAATCTTGATTTTCAAAATCTTGAATGATGGCAACCCATTATTGCCTAATCAGCTCTTTGTGTTGATCACAGTTTTTGTGTTTGTCTACCCTCTTTTTGAGGATTGACCACAGATGGGATTGAGATCTGGGGAGTTTCCTGGCCATGGACCCGGAATTTAAGTGTTTTGTTCACAGAGCCACTTGGTTATCTCTCTTGCCTTGTGACATGGTGCTCCATCATGCTGGATAAAGCATTGTTCATTAATATTTTGAGCGAACTCACACATGAATGGTCTCAGGATGCTTTACTGCTGGCATAATACAAGACTTATGGTAGCGCTCACCTTTTTCTGTGAACGATCGTTTTTCGAGATGTTCCAAACAGAGGTATCTGAAGGGGCTTTATCAGAGAAAGTAACTTTACCCCAGCCCTGTACAGTCCAGACCCTATACTTCCTGCAGAATGCCGTAATGTTTCTCTTGAAGAGACATGTATTCTTTGCTCCCCTTCTTGGCACCAAGCCATCTTCCTGTGCATCACTGTGCTTTCAGATGCACTCACACCTGCCTTGTGCCATTCCTGAGCAAGCTTTTCCCTGGCGGTGCATTCTCTTTAGGAGATGGTCTTGCATGACTTTCTTGGGTGCTGTGAAACCTTCTTCATTCCAATTGAACCACTTTCCTTAAAGTATTGAGGATTTGATAAATGACTGATCTGGGTGCTTTGTTATAAGCAGCAAAGACCTTACCTGTGAAACCCATATGATGCAATACAATGACAACCGCACATGTTTCCTTAAAGGTAACCATGGTTACAGAAGAAAACTTAGAAGCACCACTACCGTTTTAACGCAACCAGTCTGCTCTTCTAATTTGCATGACAGTGATATCAGCTGTCTTGTCCTCATTAACCCTTTCTCCCGAGCCAGTGAGATCATCGTTAACAGGCCATCTTGTAGGGTTTAAATGCAGTGGCAGTTTTTTTTTTGATGGGGTCATTTTTATGGCAGGGAATGACTTTGCAATTAATCTGATCACTCTTCACAATCTAGAGTTATTACAAATTGTCAACATAAATTTGTGCCTTTCTCAAATTTTGGCCACAACTGTAGATTTGGAGCATAGTAATGACTTTAGGTAAAAGTCAGTGCTGGAAGTGCAAGATTATCCACTTTTGTTGTGACTTGTGTATTGTTTGTTTGTTGCTTTAGAGTTTTACAAGCAGTGCTCTAGCTGCCCTGGTAAAAGGGCTTCCTGAGGCCCTGCAGAGACAGTATGAATATGAGGACCCTATTGTCAGAGGAGGCAAACAACTACTCCATAGCCCTTTTTTCAAGGTCTGTATGTCTAAGGGGTTGAGTGTGAGCATGGATGTTGCTTATTTTTATACGTGTTCTGTGGACTGTAATTCAGCAAATCTTTGTGTAGGTACTGGTGGCCCTGGCATGCGATCTGGAGTTGGACACGCTGCCGTGCTGTGCTGAAACTCACAAATGGGCATGGTTTCGTCGCTACTGCACTGCTTCCAGGGTTGCAGTGGCTCTGGACAAAAGGACGTCCTTGCCTCGACCTTTCCTGGATGAGGTGTGTTGAAAATGAAAACTCAAGTCGTTTTTATCTTGCTTGTGTTACTCCACTGTAAGTACATTGATTTGATGTTTTTGTAGGTTGCTAAGAAAGTACGTGAGCTGATGGCTGACCATGAGAACATGAATGTACTTCATGAAAGTCATGATCTGTTTAAGAGGGAGCATGATGAACAGCTGGTGCAGTGGATGAATAGGTACAGTTCATGTCTACTTGTCACAGCTAATTAAGATGCTCCATCGGGCATCTTAAAGAAACCGTGCACTGGTTTAAACCTGTATCCTAAACGATTGTTCACTTTAGGCGTCCGGATGATTGGACTCTATCAGCGGGTGGCAGTGGCACTATCTATGGCTGGGGCCACAACCATCGAGGCCAGTTAGGTGGTATTGAAGGCGCAAAAGTCAAAGTCCCCACACCAACAGAAGCCCTTGCCACTCTGCGCCCGGTTCAGCTTATTGGTGGAGAGCAGACGCTCTTTGCAGTCACTGCTGATGGAAAGGTAAGCCAGACTCTCTCACCCCAACAGTACTTCAGTCGAGTAGTTACCGTCTCCTGGAAAGAAGCAGATTGGTGTATTGAAATAAGACGTAATTACACGTTATCAAGATGCTTAAAATGCATTTAATTTTTTAAATACCTTTAATCGGATTGTCAATGCTGACTCGTTGACCATTGACCACCTTAAGAATGTTGATGTTCACCATATTATCTTAAATAATTATAGTTAGATGGTAATATTAGATGGATTCATTTTGACAGGCCTAAATTAATGAGTTCTATATGATCAAATAAAAGCAAGTGGAAAAAGATGTGATTACAGCATTTATCCTTAATTTCTATAACGTTGTATGTCAAAATTTCTCTCTTCAGCTGTATGCGACAGGTTATGGGGCTGGAGGTCGCTTGGGGATTGGTGGCACCGAGTCAGTCTCCACCCCGACCTTATTGGAGTCCATTCAGCATGTGTTTATCAGGAAGGTGGCGGTGAACTCTGGTGGGAAACACTGCCTGGCACTTTCCTCCGAGGGTGAGGTTTATTCATGGGGAGAGGCTGAGGATGGCAAACTTGGCCATGGCAACAGAAGGTCAGGAACCATTCTTTCTCCATCATGCACTCGTGTTTGCTTGTGTTTGAAATTCCTGTTATAACAACTTTTGCATCTGCATTTGGTGAAGCCAGTAGGATAGTTGAGCTATAATATGGCTTGAAAATGTGTGTGCAGTCCATTGATGTCTCACTTTCTAAAGATACCAGCAGGTGTCTCCTGGTTTCACTTTCAGCACAATATAGCACTGGTAGGTGTGGTAGTGGTCTCTGGCATGCGCAGTCCAGTGGGGCACAATAAGCTTTTTATTGGTAGCACCGTCAGTGAAACTGAACACAGCTAAGTAACCTGGTGCTGGTGTGAAGACGGGGATAAGCGTGACATCACCAGTGGTGGAATTTGACATGACTCATGCAGTATTACAGTACTGTGCAAAAAGTCTTAGGCCACCAATAGATTAGATAGACCATTGTTTTAGCAATGGTATTATGACCATATAAAATGCAACTAGAAAACACAGGAAATTTGTCTGGATTATAAAAAAAAAAACACGGGAAAAAATCAGAACCTCTTTCTGTAAACTACTGTGGTAAGTAGTTAGTGCATCCGCCCCTTTCATTTGAGTAATAGCAGCAACTGGCAGCTTCATCAGGATGATAAGTTGACCCTTCTACAGTCTGAAGAAGCTTGAATCAGGAATTTTTTTGGAAGGGCAGCAGCCAAGATATGCTAAAACCCACAATGATTGGAATACATATTAATGGAAAAGAGTTTTATAAAGTGACAAATGTAAGTTTTAAATGTTGGGGTGCAGTCATCAACAAAATGTTATATGTGGTCATTTTACCTTTTGCACGTTACCTTATTTACATTTACAGCATTTACCAGATGTGCTTACCACCCAGAGTGATTTACAATCTGATAATTTTATACAGTACAAATAATTTGGATTAAGGGCCTTGGTAGAGTAGGACTTGAACTGGTAACTCTGATGTGGCACTTATTGGATAGCATCATGTTAAAAATCCATATTTATCAAGTATTACCCATGATTGCCGTTTGCAGTTAAAAACACATCGAATGTATTGGCCATTCAGCTGTCATTGCTGTGCTATAAACACATAAAAATGTTATTTAGAAAATAAATAAATAAACTCTAGTTGCTGCACTGATTTATCGATTTATGACCAAGGTAATCCTGCCCTGACTAACCAAATAAAGGATAGCCATCCCTGGTTCTCATAGTTCATAAGAGAGCATTATGCATTGCAGCATAACAATAACTTTTTTCAAAGTCAACCACTAATTAGAGGATTATTTTTTAATGCTTGTGATTGTGCATAATTTCACACATCACTAAAACCTAGTTGCAAAATGTGTTTGCAGTTATTTTTATGAGTTGCCGACATGTAAATACAAAAGCAAAGTCAGTTTTGGCATTTCATTTCGAATGGAATAACAGCTTTGAATGCCTTATTGCTTTGATTGATGCTCTTTAACATTGCATTTCTTTGTCACACTTGACCAGACCAATGTATTTAGTCTAATGCTGTGGGTAAGACCTTGGTAGAAGTACAGCTATGCTCTTCATCTTATATCTAATAATTCAATTTAATTAATGACGTGATGCAGGCATACAGGCAATAGTGAATGCCATTTTTCTAACATATGAAGCGTGTTGCTGTGTATTGCAAGTTTCTTTCTGACTGGCCTTACTTTCCTTCCTCAGCCCATGCGATCGTCCACGTGTGATTGAGTCTCTGAGGGGAGTGGAGGTGGTGGACATTGCTGCTGGAGGAGCCCACAGTGCTTGTATTACAGCGAGTGGAGAACTCTACACCTGGGGAAAGGGTCGCTACGGGAGACTGGGTCATGGTGACAGTGAGGATCAGCTTAAGCCCAAGTTGGTCAGTGCTTGAAGCATAGTAACTTATTTAAATGTCAGGTTTTTTTCCACATACGGAATGCTGTAAATGTTAACTTTTTATTGAAAATCGGACTAGGTGGTCTCCACCTATCAATTTTTGTGACAGTAGTTTATGTGCTGGACTATTGAGGGTTCACGGCACTGCCAAAGCTGCCACTGGTGAGTCCTGCCACTCTTTGTTTGTTTGTTTGTTTGTTTGTAGGTGGATGCTCTTCAGGGCCACCGAGTTATAGATGTAGCCTGTGGGAGCGGAGATGCTCAGACTCTGTGTCTGACCGATGATGACATGGTGTGGTCCTGGGGAGATGGAGATTATGGCAAACTGGGCCGTGGAGGCAGCGATGGATGCAAAGTGCCTATGAAGGCAAGACATGCCATTCAGCATCATTGTATGAAATAGTCATACAGTTTATACATGTTGAATTCTCCACACTGTTTTATTCTTTTTCTTTAGATTGACTCTTTGACTGGTTTGGGAGTAGTGAAAGTGGAGTGTGGCTCTCAGTTCTCTGTGGCTCTCACCAAATCAGGCACTGTGTACACATGGTAGGGTAGCACACATGCATCATTTAATCTACCCAGCGCCATCCACAAAGGTCTGTAACCGTTATCTGTGAATTTTCTCAGGGGAAAGGGGGACTACCACAGACTTGGTCATGGCTCAGATGATCATGTCCGAAGGCCCAGGCAGGTCCAGGGCTTACAGGGCAAAAAGGTTATTGCCATAGCCACTGGTTCCCTGCACTGTGTATGCTGTACTGAAGACGGTAAGCAGATCTAAGCACTTCATACTTGAATTGCTAAATTTGATGGCAAATGTTTTCTTTCAGTTTATGCGTAATTCATTGTGTTGCATTGTACAGGAGAAGTATATACATGGGGTGATAATGATGAGGGACAGCTGGGTGATGGGACCACCAATGCCATCCAAAGGCCCAGGCTTGTGGGAGCACTGCAGGGCAAGAAGATCAACAGGGTAGCCTGTGGCTCAGCACACACGCTTGCCTGGTCCACCAGCAAACCGGCCAACGCTGGCAAGCTCCCAGCTCAGGTAGTTAATAACGTGCTTATTTAAGTCTAAAGCAATGCACAATGTAGTTTTTTTAACTAATTCAAACAACTAAACAACAACTTTTCAAGCCTTCCTGCTATATTGAATCAGCTCGCTGGTAATACTAGCTGAAAAGGCTCCTCACACAATGACACCTTTACTAATGGTAGTAAAGGTGCATTCATTGTTGTTTTTCAGTAGGTTTTTGAAAAGTATTTTCTGGACTGTCACCATGCAACTTATTATTCAGTCCACACAGCTCTGCTGAAGCACTCTGAAGCAAACTTTCTAAATCTGAAACATTTTATTAGACAACAGAGGATTTTTACCACATCTTACAAACAACTGTTCTGGTGGTTGATCTTTTCAACCCATTAAAAACCTTGATCCCCATTTGGGGATCGGCTGCTTTAACTCGCCCACTGATGGGATGAGATAGGATAAAGGTGGACAGAAATAAAGTAAAAAATGTTAACAAAAAAAAATTGGCAGTTAATGGGTTAAAACAGTCTTGTATTCTGAGGTCTTTGCTGTCTTAAATTTAAGTGTAAATTTCAGTGGGTGGCCAAGTCTGCATTCAGATCCTCATTATTTAAGCAACAACTCAAAATGTTGACCTGTTCTTTTAATAGCTGACCCGAAGTATGTCTCTATCTGTAGAGTTTTCTTAGTACTTGTTAATTGTCTGACCAATTATTTATTCATAGGACCATAAACAATATTCAGGAATTTTAGGTTTGGCCAATTTTTGCCTGCTGGAAATCTCATTCACCAAGGAGCACTGTGGATTTTACAAGTAGCACGAGCACTTAACGTTTTCTGAAATCACACTGTAAGCTATCGTAAATTGCTCTTTCTATTTCAAATTTAAAAACATACCACTGGGAACTATTTGAAAAATGGATACAGACCAAGTGATTTTTCATTTGCTAAGCTACATTGTGCGGCACGGTTTGGGAATATTTTTCCAGCACTTTGTTGCTTGCTTTTATGCATCATGGTATGTTCGGCATAGCTGTAATAGTCCAATTATAGCTGGTGCTCTAGACTAAGGTGTAATAACGTTGCATTAATTTTGTGAATGTTCCTGTACAGGTCCCAATGGAGTATAACCACTTACAGGAGATTCCCATCATAGCTCTCAGGAACAGGCTTCTGCTACTACACCACATCTCTGAGCTGTTTTGCCCCTGCATCCCTATGTTTGACCTGGAGGGACGCTTTGGACAGACTGGACATGGTCCCTCTGTGGGCTTTGACACTCTCCGGGGCATCCTCATCTCACAGGGCAAGGTCAGAAGCACTGAACTAGAAATACAGATGGATGGTTATGGAGATATAGATAGATAGATGGCACAGATGATTGTTTTAATGATACATGCGAGTCACAGTTTCCCCTTTTATTTTATTAATGCGGTACAAACATGTTTACTGAAGTGTCTGTACTACTTGTTAACCTTTGCAGAATTCCCTATTTTAGAGAATCAAATGATCAAATATCTCATTCATCATTTTGCTTATTGTTTTTTCATAAAGCTCAAACACTTTATGAACAATGTAGTCTACATTCACATCCACCTTAGACATTCGGTGAAGCCCAAGTGTCTCTGGGTGTCTGTGGCACAAAACTAAGAAGGTCATTGGAGCTAGCATTTCAATTTTTAAAAAGATTTTAAACAAGGTGTTCCTATGGAATTTTATATAATATAACTATCCTTAAACATCATAGAGTGCAGTCGTACAAAAGTCAGCTTTGTTTCCATGACTTTGTTCCCATCTCCCCATTTACAGGAGGCTGCATTTCGTAAGGTTGTGCAGGCAACTATGGTGAGAGACCGGCAACATGGACCAGTGGTGGAGCTCAACAGAATTCAGGTGATCATTTTCATACACAAATTCAGGCTGCACTCAGACTTCTGCTTTAATTGTCATGCTGTTACTTTGCAACTGACTTGGGTTTCTGTATCTGTGTGTCAAGTGTCTAATTAGGATCTCATTTAGCAGGGGCCTTTTTAGCGAATAGCTTCTGGGTTATGGCTCTCTGTAGGATATGATGTACTGCATCTCTGAACTCGGTATGAAAATAGATTGGTGTCTTTTCTCAGGTGTTGCAGTAGTCAAATCCCACATAACCACCACCATCACCACATAAACAGTGCTTTTGGAATGTCCATATGCTCTACAGTATATGCAATATAATTGACCGTGACAGAGTGAGGGAAGGTCAGACCATTCAACACAGAGAATTCATGAGGTAGAAGGGGATAATTTCCCCTGTAAGCACATGCTCTTGCCGTAAAAGTTTTCTGTCTGCTGGTAAAAAGAAGTGGTCAGAGGCCAATTGTACATATGCACTTGCTGGGATATGGCTATCCTCCCTTGGCAGAAGCAGTTCCACACAGCAGAGAAAATCAGTGGGAATTGGTCATGTTTAACGTGTGAAAAGTACAGGGTGTTAGTCTAACAGAAGAGTATAACTTGTGTCTTGTTGCTGTACTCAGTCTTGCTGTGGTATATGACAAAAAACTGTCTTCCACAATGTCACCTTTGAGTTTTAAGCATCTCAAACCAACCAAGTAAATGATTTTTGTCACCTGTTTTAATTGATTATATCATACAGTTGCCTATAATCTACAAAATTCCTGAATTTGTGCGAGTGTACCGACTTTGAAGGCCAAGGATGAGATCAATATTTGGTGTGACCGCACCTTCAAAACGGCGTCAGTCGTTCTAGTTTCTTTAAGTTTCTAAAAGAATTAGTCAGGGAAGTTTTCCGAACATCTTGGAGAATTAACCCCCAAACTTCTATGGATGTAGGCTTGTTCTTTGTTAATTTGTTCTGCTCTTACATGCCCTTCTTTTTCTCTTTGTTTCCACCTATTTGTCTTGCTCTTAGGTGAAGCGTTCTCGAAGTAAGGGGGGTCTAGCAGGGCCAGATGGAACCAAGTCTGTGTTTGGGCAAATGTGTGCCAAGATGACCTCCTTCAGCCCTGACAGCCTGCTGCTACCTCATCGCGTCTGGAAAGTAAAATTTGTAGGCAAGTAATATCAAGTATGGACTGTCATGATAGGTTTTTGTAACATAACTGAGATAACTTAAGATTTTCCTCATGTTGTTGTAGTGTAGTGATGATCTATTTTCTGGGGAAGAACCAGAATTTCCCATTTTCTCCTCTTTTTACGTTAACCATCTTCATTCAACTCAGTTATCATGTGCCTTGTATCTGGATTGTATCCAAATGAGGTTCTAACAACATGCATTTACACTTGATGTAAAGTGCATCTTCTATCAGCCAAACTGAAGTACTGTTTATTGTGTATTATGCAAGTCAGTCCATAACACTGGATTTGTTTTTATTTGCAGAAGATGGGTGCTGCGTCAAGTGTTGCAATTTTATCTGATCTCCTTGATTATGATTAATGAATGTTTTTTTTTTTTGTTGCTGCTGTTGTGCCCTCAGTCCTTGTTCTGTGAATATGCTCTCCTCGAGTATTAAAAAAAAAAATGAAACAATTGACATTGGCAATATTGTCTGGGAATGGTTCTGAATGTTGGTTTTGATTACTTTGCGATTAATTGAAAGCCCTTAATTGATATCTTTGTGTGTAGGCGAGTCTGTAGACGACTGTGGAGGAGGCTACAGTGAGTCTATAGCAGAGATGTGTGAGGAGCTGCAGAATGGTCTTACTCCTCTGCTCATCGTTACTCCGAACGGCAGAGATGAGTCCGGAGCCAACAGGGACTGCTTCTTGCTCAACCCTGCTGCCAAGAGTCCACTGCATATGAGCATGTTCCGCTTCCTAGGTAGTAGGATTGTAGCTTTGTCACATTTGTTCACCTCTTTATACTACCAACCAATCAGCTTTTAAACATGTCCAGTCTAAAACCACGAATCATGTAATTTTCACTGAGCACCATCAAGTATAACCAATGAAGATATGGAGAGGATTTGATTGCATTGTGTGTGTGTCTTTGTGTGTTCGGACACCTACACATAACACTTGAGCTTTTGTGACATCACATTCTTAATCCATTCAATTTGGACTGGGCATTATTATGAAATTTGCCCAGAGTCCAATGGCGGCATGCTTTACATCACTTCACAGCTAGCATACAGCTACACAACAAGGAAATTAATTGTTTAAGATTAAAAGGTGTGACCCAATACTTTTGTGTCTGTGTGTGTGTGTGTGTGTGTGTGTGAAACCACTACAGGACCAGCAGGGGTCACTATTGTGGAACCAGGGTTTCCCATGTTTATTTCTCCCACAGCCATTCGTGTCTGCATGTGATGCTCGACCCAGCCAGAAGGAATAGTGTTAGGCTGTTGGGTCTATTAGACTGCTGTGCCAATTAAGTGCTCAATATGCCTTTTAATTTATATGACTAATTGTACAGTACCAATCAGTACATCATGTGATTTTGTGATCATGTGAAAATCAAATGATTTTCCTGAAGTTGAGGCATTTTTGGATTAGGTAATATAGTTTATGTTTAGCAGAGTGAAAGACGAAAGATGGGATTCAGGAATATATTTGGCACATTCTGACACATCACTGAATAGACTGAATGAGAAATTTTAGTAGGCTGCACTTTGTTTTTGAACAAATAAAATAAATACATGTTAATTATGTTTAAAATGTTTTGGAGGTAATTCATGTTTTCATTTAGCTTTAGGTTGTGATTTAATATGTGCTCTTTTATTTATTTATTTATTTCCATTTACTAATTATCTTCTTTTGTTTGGCTTGTCTGTAATAACTCTGATGTGTGTCTTGTGTAGGAGTTCTCCTGGGTATAGCTATCCGTTCAGGAAGTCCTCTGAGTTTGTACTTGGCTGAACCTGTGTGGAAGCAGCTTGCTGGCATGAACCTGACAATTGCTGATCTTAGTGAGGTATGGTGTGTGTGTGTGTGTGTGTGTGTGTGTGTGTGTGTACAGTGCTTTCTTGTGTAATTATGATTGTGTCAGACGCTCTAAATAACCGTACTAAATAACTTGTGTTCAAAAGAGGAAATAAAAGGATTGATGCATTCTTTATGGCCGGCAGGTCAGCAGAAATGGGTTATGGTATATTTTCTAATGTACCGCTAAGCTGCTTTCTCAGATTATACCTGACATGTTACATGGCTATAGTAATTCTTATGACCTTTACTGCAGCTTTCTCTATGCTGGATTCGGGGCCCTCTTGTTCCTGTAGCTCATTCAATTCAGACTACTTTTTTTAACCTTATTTTGTTTATTAACTGACAGGGATTTTGTAACGGCTGTCGTGGATAGGTTTAAAGACTGAGAGAGATCTGGAATTTGCATGTGAAATAATGTGTGGTAGAGAGGAAGTAGCCTCCTTTGCTCACGCTGTAATCATGAGATGCTGAAACGTGTGAAGGAGATCAGAGTTGTAGGTTAGACCTTACTCACAGAGATTCCCTTGTTCACGGCCCTGTGCCTCTAGCTGCCAGATGGGTTAACGTGGACGTCTGTTCACCACAAGACTACAGAGAGTGAACAGTTTCTTACACACACATGCAGCCATTCACATAGGTTGACTATGTCGGTTAAAGGATTTTGAACATGTTTGAATATGAATTAAGGAAACAGTAAAGGTTAACACCATGGTTTAGCAGAAATGTTTTTTTTTACCATTTTATGTTAAATAGAAAGAAAAGAAAATGCGTGCAAATATGTCGAATTTTGAATCACGATAAAGATAAGACTGTGATACTGTTTGGTGACCGCATTTAATCAAACTCCCAGACTGCCCCAGAAAACCCAGGTTTCGAATCCCACCTTTACCAAGCTCTTAGTTTTTGAGCAATACACTTAATACACAATTATTCAGATTGTAGACTGTATCAGTAAGTATCTCTGAATAGGAGTGTCTGCATAACGACTAAATGTCAATGCGACTGTGGTAGCCTATGTAGGTTAAGGCACTGGACTCTGGACCTGATTGTGCCGGGTTTAAATCCCACCTCTGCCAAGCTGCCACAGTTGGGTCCTTAAGCAAGACCCTTTAACCCACCATTGCTTGAATTGTAAAACTGTATCAGTTGTAAGTCGCTTTGGATAAGGGCATCTGCTAAAATGCCGTAAATGTAAAAAAATGCAAGTAGTAACACTACCTTGTAAGCAACACTTTCTGTTAACTATATCTAGTAAAGATGGCTTACATGCATGACTTGTATTTATTCACCGAATTTGGATATGGCCAATTTCCCTTTTTAACATTTCCCACCATGTACAGTCCCCTCTGTCCAGGGAGAAGGGCAACATTCTAGTGAGTGGCTCCACACAACCTTTGGCTATCGACTTTTTTTTTTGCTCCAGATTGGTGAGAGCATACCTGAAGAGACAAGCATCTGCCCTGACTATTCTTCCGTCAGACACTTGTGTGGAGGCACCGCCAAAATCAATCTTATCTTCACTGTGTTAAGCTAGCATATTTGCCTTCTGTGCACTAGTGCTTTCTGAAAATAACTGCCACCTTTTCTGATCCTTACTTTTAGCTGTAGTTTTTGTATTCACAAAGTGAAATCTACCACATTAATTTGACCTTTGGTTCACTAGGATGCTGTGGCCTGTCCATAAGTTGTGCCTTTCGGTAATAAAATGTGGTTGTGTGTTTAGGTGGATAAAGATTTCATCCCTGGCCTGATGTACATTAGAGATAATGAAGCATCAGCAGAGGAGTTTGAGGCAATGCCACTACCCTTTACTGTGCCAAATGCCTGTGGCCAGGAGGTACAGCTCAGCTCCAAATATTCTCACATCAGCCTGGAGAACCGCACGGAGTATGTACGACTCGCAATCAATTACAGGTGAGAATGTCAAACTGTGTGTGTTATTTAGATTCTCTTATTGTATAAGTAACATCTCATATGAGTCATTCATTTGGGATTCAACATAAGTCAAACTCCGCATCAAACTCAAATGTTGGACTATAGAAAACATGGAATAGCAATCTTGTGTACAACAAGATAATGTTGACATGGCTTTTGACTCGGATGCCACACAACAGATTTTGTTTCTCTTTTATGTTAGATTAACCTGTTTGAAATATGATTATTATTTAGTTTTTTTTACTCAAATACTTGCCCTAAATTGCTCGCATTACATCCTTTTTTGGAATGAGTTGCAGGCAGCGAATGGAATGAATGATTTAAACAAATAAAATAACATGAAATACCTTTGGTTCATACTGTCTGCAGTGAAGTATAAAAGTAGGGACGCATTTATTAATTTACATTTTTCACACTTTCCCTTTTTCTGATTTTAATTATTATATTTGGAGTATTTTAAATTTGTTTGTTGCAAAACATCTGATTTGTCTAAGACTACTCAGACCTTTGACGATTGCTCCTGTCCACTTTATTTTTCACTTAATTAGTCATGCCAATGTTGGTAAAAGACACAACTAACTATTTTCATAGCAGGGTATTCTGACTAAATAAATATAAATATATTACCCAAGGCCAATATCCCCACCTCACTCTGGGGTCTTAAAATACTATAGTACTTATGTGTAAGAATAACATATTTCAGTCCATTATAAAATATAAATAATTATATCAAGTAATTAAATACACTGCCCAAAATTCGGGGATATTTAAAAATTAATATGACACCTCTCAAGAACTGCTAGACAGTCTGATCCTGTCTATGCCCCATCACTGTCAGTATGTTTTGGCAGTCTTGGGTGACCATACATCCTACTGAACAGTCAATGTGTGGTACTCTCGTCCAGTTTAAAATATTTCTATTCCCCCCATGAAAATGCCACTTTGCTAGTCAGCCATAATAATTACGTTTGCATCAAATTTGCATAACCGAACAGCTGCAATTCTGATTATCTTGTTTAGTTAAATAAAATATCTTATTTCCATTGCTTCATATTCATTAAAAAAATCCCCTAATTTTTGTGAGCAGTGTATAATCAAATAATCTAATCTATTGAAAGTGTAAAACAATATGGTTCCCTTTGTAAATGCAAAATATTGTAAACCAGTCCTTCGTAATCCAAGAAGCGTCTGTAATGGTATTTTGGATACTGGGAATTGATTATGTTTGTTCTTTTCTCTACAGACTACATGAATTTGATGAGCAGGTAGCTGCAGTAAGGGAGGGTATGGCCCGGGTGGTGCCTGTGCCTCTCCTCTCTCTCTTCACTGGTTATGAGCTGGAGACTATGGTAAGAACAAACATAACATAAAATGCTCTGTAATATGTAATAATATGTTTTATCTTCTGATTGCACTCCCTTTAAAGACCTACCATAAAAACAAGGCATCTGTGTAGTAGTCCATAATCCTACTGTGCATGACTTGCATTGTAAGGGTTGATTATAACCCCCCAGCATGTCCGTAGCAGGTTCTCTGCAGGTTCTCTGCTTTCCACCCACTTTCCAAAGACTGTATCTGACTAGTATGAATATACATTTGTGTCAGCCATGAATAGCTGCTAATGCAGTGCTCAAAATAAATAAATAAACAAACAAGGTTTTGTTTTGCGCAGTTACTCTTATTCATTTGATCTGCAGGTGTGTGGCAGTCCTGACATCCCGTTGCACCTGCTGAAGTCTGTAGCTACGTATAAGGGGGTGGAGCCCACAGCTACACTCATTCAGTGGTTCTGGGAAGTGATGGAGTCTTTCTCCAACACTGAGCGCTCACTCTTCCTCAGGTTCGTGTGGGGACGTACACGCCTGCCCAGGACGATTGCAGATTTCCGTGGACGAGACTTTGTGGTGCAGGTTTGTGAAGTCTGAAATTTGAAATTTAAGTCTTAAAAACTGACAGTTAAATATTGTTAATCTTAAACTACAAACATTTACAAATACAACAGGTCCGTAATAGCAATATAGATATGGATTCTCAGTAGACCAACATTGCCAGTAGAATGGGTTGTACTGGACAACACCATGACTCTCGGTATGATGCTTCGATAGGCCTCAAATAATTTAGTTCTTCAATTACTAAACAAAGGCTACTGTTCTGGTGGCCCAGAGTAATCACCACATGCTGGTAAAAGTCATTTCTGAGGATCTGACTTCTTAAGAATCTTGGGTGTGGCTTGCATCATGTGGGGTGGATGCTGTATTTACATTTACATAATTTATCTCTTATCCAGAGCACCTTACTATTGATACAATTTTACAATCTGATAAATTGTGGGTTTAATTGCTCAAGGACCCAACAGTGGCACCCTAGAAAAGGTGGGGTTGTAACCTTCTGGTTCATAGTACAGTACCTTAACCGCTAGATCACCATGCCTGGAGCAGTTATGAAACCAGGTGATGGACTTGATCTGTCCTGTGTGTGTCTTTGACTGTACCCAGTAAATTCTGGATTGGGCTCCAGATTCTCTCTTGTGATGCTGACCAGTATAATTGTAAAACGGGATTCTTAGTCTTTTTTTAATAATTGTTTTGCCTCCTTTGATGGAGAACTTGGCTGGCTTGTACAGCGAGCCACCTGAGAGCCAGGGATTTTGGTCCACTGTTGGCATCTGGCCTAATTGCCTCAAATTTAGCTAAACACCTTCTCAAAAGAGTGTAGGTTGTGTAGCAGCAAAAGGGGTGCAAACCTATATTTTGGATACAAGTTTTGTCTACAAACTTTTGGGTATCATGATAAATTGGTGATATTTTGTGATTCCTGTAATTTTACTAAATAACTTTTTAATACCCTCTCCCCCATTTTTCTTAGGTCTTGGATAAATACAACCCTCCAGATCATTTCCTCCCAGAGTCTTACACCTGCTTCTTCCTGCTCAAGCTGCCTCGTTATTCATGTAAACTGGTTTTGGAGGAGAAGCTGAAGTATGCGATCCACTTCTGTAAGTCCATCGACACAGATGACTATGCCCGCATTGCTCTGAGTGGAGAACCTGCTGCCGATGACACCACTGATGACTCTGACAACGATGACGTTGACTCATTTGCTTCCGACTCTACACAGGATTACCTAACTGCACACTGATGGCTGACACTCATTTACACACACACACAAATACACACTGAAGTGGTAGTTAAAGGACACCAGAAGTCGTCCAGACGTGCTGCCAAGAAAGGTAGACAATATAAAACACAAAAATTATGTCTGTTTTAAACTCCCTTAAATCTACATGTGTATGTACTACCGCAACTAAAGTGAAGAATATTTATGTGCAATTAGCTTTGAAAGCACTATAAGCTGGTGAAGAGAATTGTTTGTTTATCAAAAAAAGAGCCAGAGAGGGGGACAGGCTGCACCTTTGAATGTTTGTAGATGTTGTGTTTATATTTTAAGACTGATAACACAGACTGTCTAGCCCAGCACTGTGGTAGATGACCCCTGACTCAACATCACCCCAGTCCCAAACCATGTCATACTGTTTAATAAAGCAAATGAAAAATAGCAGTGTTTTCTTTGGACAAATCATTTTAACGTTGGCTGTGTGTGCTCGCTCAAATTGGTGTTAATTGGAGCTCGTTCAGGGGTTGTTTTTAGGTCTTAAGTCACTGTATTCTGTTTTCTCTCCCCCTCCATTTCAAAGTGTGTGTGCAGTTATTTACAACATGTAAATAATGTTATTGTGCCATGTGTTCATAAGATGTCTCATTCCAATGTTAATAAATTTGTGTTTAAAACATTAAACTGATTTAATGCTTGTTTTAGCACAGATAAATAGCAATTAAAAGAACACAGGACCATTTTACATATAGTGCTGTTTACTAGATAGAACATTGAGGTGCTGTTGAGAAGGTACTACAAACCAGTACACATTTTATTTCAGAGAAAGGCAGGGGTTAGGAGACCAGGTTTTCTTGTTTGCTCTTTTTTGTGTTACAGATTTAACTTTTACTGTGATATAACAAAAACTATGTGAACTCCTGATGAAGTTTAATGTTCATCAGCTCTTGGGTAAGTGTCCCTGTACTTTGTCAAAATTAACAATTTATTGCTCACATGAATATTGTATGCTAACATACACTGCTTATAAAAATAATGTCCCTGAGCTCTCAACATTTTGTTTTAACACTGGAAATCTCTTTTGTTGTGTTTGTTGCTTGTCTATGTATTTTATATTAAAGTAACAAGAAAAAGGCAGCATTTTGAACATAATTTTAAACTGGGGAAAATGGATATTTAAAATTAGATTTTAAATTAGTATTTCAAAGAGACACCTTCAGACTGTCTGGTTCCACTCAAGGACTTTCACATTCTAATTAATCAATTGCAAAATTGATAGAATCACCACACTTGGAACATTTACTTGTCTTTTATACAATGCTCACAAAAATTATTTCATTTTGAAATATCCCCACATTTTTGTGAGCAGTATAGTATATTTTATGAGCAGTATAGTTAGTAGAAAACAAGCAAATGAAACCAAACTTTTTTGCTTGATAGCTGAACAGTCTGGATTTCTAAAGCAAACCTCAGATAAAATAACTAGATTCTTTGAATTAAAGGCATATTGTTTTCCAGATAAAGTAGATCATAAAAAATATTAACCAAAAACAGCACTGTTACTGCTTCTGCTCTTTTGAGGTGTGTACTTCACCAATGACAAACAGTAGTGTGTTTAACAGTGGTTGAAAGAACAGAAAAAAGAAACAGAAAGAAAATGTAGGGGATATTTCATTATGGGATATTTTATTTCGAAATAAAGCAGTGTTTTATTTAGCAGTTTTTGTGAGCAGTGTACATTTTATCATTGAATCATCTTTGAGTTTCTATCCGGATGTTTTTATTTCTCCCTTAGATGACTGGTATGTTTGCCTTTTGTAACCATACCATTTTGCTTAAATATTTAGACACATCTGCCTGGGAACAGCCAACATTTCTTGGTTTCCTTCTTGAAAGAGTTTATTGCTGCCATTATATCAGTCACATATCTCATTGGGGCCATGTTGTCAGCTGAGTAATTTCAATAAGCCCTCCCTTTTATCTGCAGAATAATTTGCATTTTTAGAGTTTATCTGAAACAAGTACTAATTGTGACTTCTTTCAGTTGATTTAATAATTTTTTGCTGATCATTGAGTGATTAAAGGATTTTGCTTCCAGTTGGTTTGAAACAAGTTGAAATATTTAAAGTAAACATTGAAGCCAGTGTTTTATTTATTAAACAAAAATTTATTGTGTTATCTGTGATTTGTTTATTTATTACAAGGTAATAAAGCTGGGTGAATGTTGTCTAAGTGTATAATTAAATAATTTTTGCCTGGCATAGTCTTTTTAATGGTCTGTTTAGAGTCATTGTGCTAGAAGTTGAATGACCTGTCCATCTTCATCTATATAGAAGTCAGTTGCAGGTTTTCCTCAGGAATTTATTACCGTTTCTTTCATTCCTGACCAATTGTCCAGTCCCTGTTTAAGATGTACAGTTTGTACCATTAATATAGATGCTATTCTTGAACTTTACTCATCCAGCAGACCTGAATCGCATCCCATCAACCTTTGCTCTAGACGGCTACATTCCTCCATACATCCTTTCGTTCTGCCGTCATTACAAATTCCTTGATGTCTGGCCATGTTTCTTCTTTCAAGTTGGTAAGTCATTCCTAGCTTGTAGAAGCCTACACTTGACATCTCATATCACAACTGCAGATCAGTACCACTCTTCTCTTTCCTCTCAAAATAACTCGAGTACTGTCTTCAATCAATTGTTATCCCACAGGGTCACAATCAGTCTGTTTTTAAATCAGCACTCCCTAGAGAAACTGCCCTAATGGCTGTTTCGGAGAAGCTTTAGTTTTGATTCTTTGACCCTGTATGTTCATTTTAGCTGCTGGAGTCAGATTTAAAACAGTGATGTTTATAAATAAATGTAAAAATTCCCCCTTCTACATAAAAGCTCTTATCACTCACACAATTCTGTACCAGATACCCTTTCAGACCCAGCCTTGGTGAGACGATAGAAGATAGTTCCTGGGTTTGGTCCTCAGGTGGAGCAGTCTGGGTCCTTTCTGTGTGGAGTCTGCGTTCTTCCTGTCTGTAGGTTTTTCACAGTCCAAATACATGCTCTAGATTCTGTATCAGATAATGATGAAGGAGATTTCAAAGCACGTTTGCTAGATGCTAAATGTAAACTTTTGCCATATGCAAAGTCCAGCGAATCTCAGTCACAAAGACCTCCATATTCTTCAGTGCTATCACTGGCCTCCAGGTAGCTTCCATGATCAGTATTGTCTTTGGTTAAGTCATCCAATTTAAATTTAATTCATTTAAAGTCCGTGAAAACTTTTTGTATCCATTTGATGACTTTTGACGTTCAGCCTTCAGTATTTGTGGTGAAATCCTCAAGGCACTCACTGTTGTATGCAGCAGTAATCAAAGTCCCTACAATTGAATAGGCAGGTCAGTTAGTCTGGTGTGTGATATGGAAGGTGATTGGTTGTACCTGATAAAGTTTATAATGGTTACTTAGAAGGGATGTATCACTCATCAAAACATTATCATTACCCATTAAATATCTTATCAATTGATCAGATATGTTAAATGTTGTTTATTGAGGGTTGTAATGTGTAAATATACCTATAAGAAATGTTTCAAAAAAGGTAAATTAATTTGAGCCCTTTTGTTTTTATATGTCATAAATTGTTGTCTATAGTTAATCTAAAGTCTAAAATTGCAGACTATTGCACTTGCTCCTGTTAATATGTAACATAAAATTTAACATTTCATACCGTTTGATTTCTAAATTTTTTCTAGGCTAGTTTTAAATAAACTATTGAATATCCGCTGATGTTTCCTAAAGCTAACTGGAGTCATTAGTTTTAGTTATTCCCAAAGAAATGGAGGCGTGACTTGTAGAGGTAAATTGGCCTTGTGAGTAAAGTACAATGGCACTGCACAAACACACCAAAACCTCATGGTGGAAGTCTTAATTTTAGTTTCTAAAATTGTTTTTACTTTCTCTTTAATGAGTACTGAGCACAGACTGATGTGGAAAATTTTGATTTATATAGTATCTTAACACAAGTATATAAGGCTGCAATTTAACAAAAAATTGCTGGAAAATGTGAAAGAGTCCGAAGACTTTCTATAAATGTATAAGGTTGAGGTAATATGCAAATCCCATATACAGTGCATCCGGAAAGTATTCACAGCGCTTCACTTTTTCCACATTTTGTTACGTTACAGCCTTATTCCAAA
>JAUZSU010199275.1:0-11702 GCA_034780255.1 Parotocinclus maculicauda
ACATGCCAGCCAGAATTTTAAATGCACACGCTGAACTGTTGGAGACAGATGATGACCGGAAAAAAATCGACTGTGAACTCCCCCTCCTCCCAACCCCAACCAGCATCCCACCCCCTTCAACACTGTCTACTGTTGAAGGGCCAAGATCTTCTAGCCACCCAATAGAAAAGACCAAATTGCCTCCAACATCCTCATGTGATCAGACTGGCCAGTCTGAGAGACCTCCAAGATATCCTAGACGGCAGAAAAACAAGTCTTAAGACACCCTAAGGTCCTCTGAATTCCAGAATGGACAGTCTGAGGAACCTTCAAGGTCATCTAGCCACCAGAGAAGCCAGTCCAATAAAACTTCTAACTTCCAGAATCCTGGATCTGGGGAACCTTCTGGCGGGTCTTCTAGCCACCAGAGGGTGAAGGTTGAAGGTTCCTCAGACTGTCCATTCTGGAATTCAGAGGACCTTAGGGTGTCTTTAGACTTGTTTTTCTGCCGTCTAGAATATCTTGGAGGTCTCTCAGACTGGCCAGTCTGGTCACATGAGGATGTTGGAGGCAATTTGGTCTTATCTATTGGGTGGCTAGAAGATCTGTCATCTGTCTCCAACAGTTCAGCGTGTGCATTTAAAATTCTGGCTGGCATGTGGCCCATCTCTCCCTGGTAGTCCATATCTGAACCATCACTATCACAATCACTTATAATAGCATCTTTCTCATTTTGAGGTATGATTGCAATGTTGCATGCCTTGTCTGGGCCATCATCTATATCCAACATGACAAAAACTTCACTTAAAGTCATCCTAAAATAAAAAAAGATGTAGGTAAGATGCAACAAGAATTTTGTTTGTATATTAAGTATGTATGCATCTAGATACAACTTTCTATCCCACTGGTCACAATTGTGACCGTTTACATGTTTACTCATTCTGCAAACACACCAAAGACATTTGACTAATTACAAATGCATATATCATAACTAAACAACTTAGAGAGCATGTGTACAAAAAAATATTTTTTATGTTTATTTTAACATACTTTACTACCCTTTTATTTGGGAGCTTTGAGGCAGCCATCCTCTTCTTAAGATGCAACCAGAAGGTAAACTGCTCTGGTCATGTAACAATTTACTCAAAAAATTTGATACATGCCCACATTTAATTGAAACACTGTATAGAGTATTGGGAAATTCCCCAGTAACATTTTAAAGGCTTATAAGTAATAAAAAAAAATTCGGTCACAATTGTGACCGATGGGTTGAAATGGGCTTACAACTTACACAGTATTGTACAACACGGCCATTAACATTCAAGTTATTTATTTTGTCAAAGATAAAGACTAAAAGGTCCGTTTAATAGGAAACACATAACCCTCAATATAAACTTATATCTTATAATTAGTTTGATAACAATTAATTACATTAATTACATTAAATAATGTCTTGATTTTTATTTCTGATGGTACTGCATTATTTGAATTATGGACTATTTGTTTGTACTTATTAACATTTATGATATACTTAATAAAATACAAAAACAAAAAACAATAACAACAGTTGTTATACAGGCCCAAACATGTAATCAGGTTTACAAAGTCTTTTACAGCTTTGTAATCATATTTGATAAATAGGATATTGTACCGTGAATTCTTGAATTCTGCTTGTCACTTTTCCCCTGTAGCTTAACTTTTAAAAATCAGATCATGGTAACATATACAAAATATAATACTAGATAATTAGTGATTATTATATTAGTGAAGATTAATGCTGAGTGTTGAAGGAATTAATGTTGCTTTAAAATTTTTATTTAGATTTCTGCATTAATGCTGTCATCATAGAACTAAAAATGAACTTGTATCTGATAATAGTGTGGATGGTAATTTTTGTTTTGGGACTGAGGCATAATTTTTTTCTGAAGAAGACCTGGAATACTGATTTATATGATCACAGTACACATTTTCACTGTGTGACGGTTCATTCTAGATGCCTTCGGGCCCATGTTGAAAAATGGATACCAGTGTGCTCTGTACCAAAGATGAAAACAATCATCCAAATACAAAAGCCAGAGTCTGTCTGTATAGGGTTGTGTCAGTGTCCTAAGCAAAGGTTATTTTCAGTTATGTGATGGCAGAATTACTGCAGAGATTTTAGAGCACCATTAATATGTTAATGATTACGTGTTTTTAAGGGACATCCATGCATTCTTCAACAAGACAACGCAAAATCAGAAAAAGTTGGGTCTGAAATATCCAAATCCATTTCTGTCTTTCTCACAAATGTGTGTTTCTCACACATTTGTTGGCTAACTGGAGATCCTCTGGCTGGATCATCAAAGACTCAGCTTTTTGTGAACACTGTTTTTTACCAAATTATGAATATAATCACCTATTCACCATCATCATGATCACATTATTATTTAGTTTCTATATTCTTTAACTGCCCCGTCCCAACTTATTATATTTTTTCATTAAATTCAGTTCAAGAAAATTATTGGAATATTGTGTGTTAATACTTTCTGTAATTAAATGAAAGAAAATTAAATTTAAGAAATACTGCATTTTTTGTATTTGCATTTCCTAATGCATTTTTCTGGGGTTATACATTTTTTAAACTTTCTGGTTCACTCACTAAACAGAAAACAACATCATAAGAACATGGAGCAGTTACATTTGTTTTAATTTTAAATGTTAGGATTTGTTTGCATTCACATATTCTTTGTTATAGAGTCTTTGTTATAAAGTATGCCAGATCCATTTGAGAAAGAATATAAATGACAGATGTCAGTTAAACGTGTGCTTAGAATGCATTTTTATATTTTATCATCTTATTAGCTTATTGGTTGATGTTTAAGTTAATGTCCTTTATATAAGAATATAGCAAAGAGCAATGTTTCAGTTGATTACATCACTGTGTACTCAGATTCTGCCAGCAGAAACCTTTGTGCAGTTCATGAAAATTAACGGAAAAGCATTTTTGACACCTGTTATTTCTAGACTTTTGGGTAATTCATGGATTTACTATGCTTATAGTACAAGTCATTGTAAAATCCACATCTGATGAGGATCACCTAACACCTTCTGTAATATACAGTGACTTGAACCTAAATGGTGACATAGTTATTACAAACTTTTCCATACAATTAAAGATGATGAAACTCACACAGTTTGCAAAATTATTATCATTTTATATAAAAAATAATAACTATTATAATTAATTGGACCCTCCTCGTGGTTCGCTCTTTCAGGTCCCTGGCATTTTAAGAATGAAAATAATTTGCAAGAGTTATCAGGTGCTTTTTTGTCCAGCCTTATTTGAATCACCCATGGTACTCAACAGACAAAGAGCCAACAGTACAGGCATTGTAATAGGGCATCGATTTGGCATGTCACCTAGTTATGCTGCATTGGGTAAAGTAGGGCAAACTATCCCATCTGTCATCTCCCAAGGCAAGTAGGAGATCTGGTGTCGGGGGTCATAGATACGCTGGTGTCTAATGCAGTTTCTGTTTTTTTACGCTTTGGGAATCAGATTCATCACTGAGACAAGAATTATAGTGTCTCTGTATAATATTCAACTTTGTTTGATTTTAAGTAAATAACACATGGAATAAAACTATATTAATATTACACTTTCAGTATAGTTTATTTCTGTATTTCTATTTCGTAACAGTTTGTTTAGAACAATCATATTATATATTTTTGTTTCTGTTTGTAAACCTGTATGTAAATGTACAGTCATGACCCAACAGTTTGAGAATGAAAAAACAAATTTTGTTTTTCACACAGTTTGCTGCCTCAGTTTTTTTTTATATAAAAAAGTTTTTTTTAATATAAAAAAACTGTATAATGAAGGACAACCCCAATACCAATGAAGTTGGGATGTTGTGTTAAACATAAATTAAACAGGATACAATAATTTACAAATTCCTTTAAACCAATATTCAACTGAATATTCAACTGAACTACACTACAAATACAATATATTTAATGTTCAATCTGAGAATTTTTTGTAAACTATTGTTTTTTTTTTCCAAATATTCACTAATTATTTTACATTTTTTATTTGATATCTGCAACATGTTCTAAAGAAGTTGGGACAGGGGCATGTTTATCACTGTATTATATCACCTTTCCTTTTAACAAAACTCAATCAGCGTTTGGGAACTGAGGACACTAATTACTGAAGTATGTGAAATTATTTCCAATTTTTGCTTGATGTACAACTTCAGTTGCTCAGCAGTCTGGGGTCTCAGTTGTCATATTTTGCACTTCATAATAATAACATTTTCAATGGGAGACAGGTCTGGACTGCAGGCCAGTCTAGTACCTGCACACGTTTACTATGAATTTACGCTGTTGTAACACATGCAGAATTTGGCTTGGCATTGTCTTGCTGAGAAAAACAGGGACGTCCCTGTAAAAGACATTGCTTGGATGACAGCAAAACCTGTATGCCCACACAGATGTGCAAGTTACAAACTCCATGGGCACTGACACACCCCCAAACCATCAGATATGCTGACTTTTAAACTTTGTGCTTTGTCCTTTTTCCTCTTTGGACCGGAGGACACAACGTCCATGATTTCCAAAAACAATTTAAAATGTGGTTTTGTCAGACCACAGGACACTTTTCCACTTTGTGCCAGTCCATCTCAGATGAGTTCGGGCCAAGACAAGCCGGCGAAGTTTCTGGGTGTTGTTGATATATGGCTTTCGCTTTGTATGGTAGAGTTTTAACTTGCACTTGTAGATGAAGAAATGAACTATGTTCACTGACAATGGTTTCTTGAAGTGTTATTGAGCTCATGTGGCAATAACCGTTACAGAATTATGTTGGTTTTTAATGCAGTGCCACCTGAGGGATCGAAAGTCACGTGCATTCAATGTTGGTTTTCAAACTTGCAGCTTACTTGCAGAATTCTGCAAGATATTTCCAGATTATCTGAGTCTATTGTGGACTGTAGATGATAAAAACCTTAAATTATTAGCAATTGCACAATGAGAAACGTTGTTCTTAAACTGTTGGACTTTTTGCTCATGCAGTTGTTTCACAAGTGATAAACTTTGCCCCATTTGTGCTTGTGAACAACTGAGCCTTTTAGGGATGCTCCCTTCATACCCAATCCTAACACTCACCTGTGGAATGTTCCAAACAGGTGTTTTTTGAGCATTCCTTAACTTTCCCAGTTGCTCTTGTCCCAACTCTTTTGGAATTTGTTGCAGGTGTCAAATTCAAAATAAGTGAATATTTGCAAAAAACATTAAATATTTTGTCATTGTAGTGTATTTATAATGTTTTCAGTTTAATATGGGTTTAAATGGATTTGCAAATCATTGCATTATGTTTTATTTATGTTTTACACAACATCCAAACTTAATTGGAATTAGGGTTTATTATTATATATACAGTAGTATTTCATATCATGCTTGCATTCCGTTTAAGCAAAGACCAAATATTTTCAGTGTTGACCTTTCTTCTTGAATGATGACAACCCATTCTTGACTAACCAGTTTTTGGTGTTAATCATAGTTTCTGTTTTTTTCGTTTGTCCACCCTCTGTTTAAGGACTGACCACATTTTTTTAATGGAATTGGTATCTGGGGATTTTCCTAGCCATGGACCCAATGGTTTTTTTTCACTGAGCCACTTGATTATCGCTTTTGCTCCATCATGCTAAAAAAACATTTATTTGTTTTCAAATTGCTCCTGGATAGTTGGGATACATTGCTATTGAAGAATGAATTTTTAAATAGTGCTTATGTTACAAAATTTGTCATACACAGATTGTTAGGAAATATACTGTATACGTCAGTCAAATGGTAAACAAACAAGTTAAAAGCATTTCATTTCCAGGTTGTAACAATAGAAAACATGGAAAAGGTCAAGGGGTCAAAGAGGCATTGTGCTATATCCGATGATATATGCAGTATCAGATGTTAGTACAGCTATGTACTGTCTAACGGCTGCATTACGTTCTGTGAAACAGTTTATTGACCAGACATTGCTATAGTTACATAGTCTTTTTGTGCTACTGTAATGTAAATATAAGTGGTATTTTCAATAAAGACATGCATGCAAACAATTATTAAATGCATCAGACATACCACTGAAAGGCGAGTGGAACAGTACCATCTACATAGCACCTAAACTGCTAAACATTTCACTCCCTCCAGAAAATACACAACACTCTGATTGTTCAGTTACTGAAAGGTAATTCTTCTTCGTTCACACTTATTGCACTTCACAGTCATCAAACCCACTGTAGAACTTTTCTATTGCATAACAAACAAAATACAGAACAAGCACAAATTATCAATAACAAAAACTGTAGATCTAAAAATATAAACAAACAGGATGGAATATAAACATAAATAAACCTACCTCACTGGCTCCACACGAGTCGGAGGGAATGAGTCCATTTGAAGAAACACTAAATTCTAGAACAGGCAATACAAAATCACCTTTTGAACCCTTTAAATCTTTAAGCAGACTTTTCGTTTTACATGTCTTTTTGTCGTTAAACAGTGCATACACTTACTGGTGCACTGATATGAGTGCATAAGCACAAATATACATTTAATTTTATAGCCTAGCCATAGCAAAGGGATTCTTATACCCATCAATTTCTAACACATCTTGTTACTATACCTAATTTCTCTTGATGTAAATCAACTTTAAGACTGTAATAGTTTGTGATTGGTCAAACTCTCAACCTCTCAACTATATAAACATTATTTTTTCCTGTGTACAATTCACCTTCCCAAACTCAAGACACTTTTAGTGAACCCCGTGCATCTGGTTGTGGCTCAAAATGATGAGTTTAAAGCCTCTTATCTAGTTAGCATTTGTCTATGATTGTCTATCATCATTTTTAACACATTTACATTTGCTCTATAGACTCCCTGTGATGCACAGGCTTCAGTGAGTATACTTTTGGTCTGTATGTGGGTTTTTAAAGCAGATTTTGCAGGAGGAGTTTGATTTTAATGAATGAACAGTGTGCTACTGCAGTGAGATGTTTGACCATTTCGTTCACTAAAATATTAATAACACCAAGATTAATTAATAAAGCCAGACCCTTTGTTAAACATTTCATTAGCACATTTTGATGAAATCGTAGGGAAACTGGGCTTCTCATGAAGTTTTGAAGCAGTTGGTGGTGCACTGGTATTGACACATCCCTAGCATACACAATAAGAATGGCTGCTAATTTGTTTTTTGTCTTCAATTATTTGGATGTAATTTAAGTATCTGCAGTAAAAATGTGCCTGAAATGTTGTGAGACATGAGGAAGTATTGGATATGGAGACCACACAGATTTTTGAATAGCTTATATGGGCTCCCACGTCAGCTTATGCAGTCCTGATTTAACTGGACTCTCATCATAGTGTGCTTGAGAATTTTAATCTGCAAAGTCAAACAAAGAGAAATGAAAAGATCAGAATTGTCCTTCTGTCCCTGGAAAAGTGAACTTAGATTTGTTTTACTGCGGTTAAATTGGTAGTTCAGAAATAACAATAATTCACAAATAATCTGTTTTTGCAAACCAAACTGATTTAGTTGAATTAATGTATGTATGTACAGTTGGTATGTATTAACTAAAATCAGTTCTTTTAACTACATTATTATTTTAACATACATTAATGTATGCATGCTGAGTTATTTGAGGGCAGCACATTGACACTGTTATACATATTTGACTTGACTATACATATCTGAGGTGACTTTTGTCACTCATTAATATGTTATATTGGATATTTTTACTCCATAAATACATGGCCAAGTATAATATTTGGATCTGTGCAGGTAATTTACTAGTATTTTTTAATGGAAAAGACAAGACAACTTTTAAATATATTATTTATCTAACCCCTTGTGTATAGGTATGTGTATTTTTTGTTTAATAATTATCAGTGAATGCCTTCTCATCTCAGAATGCTCCTCTGACTTGGCAATGAATTAATAACTGACAAAAGAGGTTTAATGAAATCAGGTGGGATTGAAAGCAGATAAACACCCACCCATTCCTGCTTTCATCTGTTTTTAAAGCTCTAAGGATCCTGGAGGAGTTTGTGAATGGATTGACTAATCAGCTTACATGTATTCACAAAGAGAAATAGCCGGTTTTAGCTTCTTCCTTGATCAACATTCTGCCTGGATTAAATTCCACTTCGTAAGATGTTAAAGTCCAAGTTTATGTGGGTTGGATCAAAATGTTAAAGCCTGCATATGTCTTATTCTCGTTGCATAAACAGAGTACCAATAATAGAGCATACACAAACAAACAGATACACACACACCTCCCCTGATACATACGCTCAATACATTCAGTGTATCCATCTCTCTCTCTCATGTCTTTTTATGTGTGTATTAACCTTTGTCCAGGTCAAAGTCACTGGGATCCAGTGCCTATCGCAGAAAGCACAAGGCACAGATATAAGCAAGTCCTGGATTGGATGGCGGTCCATCAAAAGGCAGAATGTTGCATTGCCTTGAAATGATCTATGAAACATCTTCCTCCTCCCTCAGGCTTAGCCATTCATGCCTGTGCAAACTCCAGTGCAGTCAGAAGGCACGGCTGAGCCACTGATGGTTCAGCGAATTGCTTCTGCACCATCTGAGCACCTTGTGTAATTATTTATGTTTCATAACCTGTATGTGATAGCAGAAAAGTACTAATAGAAAAGTGCTTATATTCAGCACACAGAAAACATACTGTTGTTCTCTGTCCTACTGCTTAATGTCATTATTGGGGGTCTGAAGCTTAAAATGAAGGCCCATGATCCCTGCATCAAGAATCGTCATTCATCAACAATTAAGTTATTCAAATGGCTCACTTTAGCAAACCTTAGACTACCAAACCCAGCACTACAATACAGAGTTACATTTACAAATGCCACTTAAAAGTGTGTGAAAGAACCCTCATGTTAACCAAGTCCAGAAGTGGGCTTGGATACATATGGGATGGACCGTCACAGTGAAAGCATATATTGTGGTCAGACAAATCAGTATTACAAATCAGATCATTTTTGGAAGAAATTGACACCAAAATAAAAAAGACCATACACACTGGTATCCTCAACAAGTCCAAAAGCAAGGGTCTGTCATGGTATGGGATTGTGTCAATGCCCATTGCAAAGGTCATTTACACTCCTATGATGGCAGCATTAACACAGAAAGGAACATGGGAATTTTAGAGCAACATGTACTGCCTTCAAGATGTCATCTTTTCCATGACAAAAAGTCCATGCATTTTTCATCAAGGTAATGCAAAGCAAACCAAATTAGAACAAGTTTGAATTGAAATATGCAAATGCCTTCCAATCTGTGTTTGAGGAACACTTTAAACAAGACTCAAGACAAGGATTTTTCTGCATAATGCTTTTGTACATAAGCATGATTATAATCACTTGTTAACATTACCTGTTTGAAACCACACCATTATTTCATTTTTTTACCTAATTGCTATGCAAACATGCAAGAAAATGTGTTTTATATGTATTAATAAATTAAATGAAGTTGGCCAGGCATGCTGTTCAACCATTAAAGGAACATTGTCGGGTTTGTTTGTTTAGTTGTTTGTTTTTAATTTGCCTTCGAATACCTTCCCAACTTTTTGCAATTTATGTATAGATCTTATAAACACTGCTCACAAAAATTATGGGATATTTTTTTATGAATTTGAAGCAATAAAAAATCATTTGAGAAGCATTTGATCTTTTTTATTAAACAAGAACATTAGAAAAGCAAATAAGATGCAAAAACAACTTTTGTTTAATTGGTAAAAATTTACTTTGTAAAAGACTAAAGTATCTGGAGTATCTAAACATTCCCTGATCTTAAAAGTGCACATCCTGTAATTTCACAGCCCAATGTCTCTGCAACACAATTTGCATGAATGCGAAGCTTGGGGAGCCACAGGACATCTTGAAGCTGGTCAAACACAGACAACAGTGACAACAGCACTTGAACATCTCAAAGCATGATAAGCAGACTGCCGAATCGCTTTCATGAGACTGGAACAGTACGAAAAAGACTAGGGCAGTATCACCTTTCCTGACTACGCTACTTGACTTTATTGGCAAGAAAGAGCAGATGTTGGGGGGACAGACCATACAAAATTGGCTCTATTGTGTTGGACTGCATGCCTAGCAACCATTCCATTATCTGCTGAGCACCATAGAACCCATAAAAGGTGGGCTAATGAGAAATATCATTGGACCTGTGATGAGTGGTCAACTGTCCTCTTCTCTAATGAGTCACAATTCAGTTTGCAGCCAATCATAGTGTCCTGATCTGGTGTGAACAAGGAACACAGGAGTTATTTTAAGCGAGAAAAGGACTCCTTTGGTGGTGGTGGAATCATGGTTTTGGCTGGCAACAGAAAGCACACAACTGTCTTTTGATGGACGATAATGTAAGGCCCCACAGTGCATATCTCATCAACAACATGCTTTAGGAGGCAGTAATTGAACACATGGATGGGGTTGGGATGTTGGGATGTACTGGGAAAACATCTGGAACAGTGTTAGATGCCTCCCACAACACTTTTTGAGCTGGAAGTGAGCAAGAGTGGCAGATGATCTCACAAGAACTGCTGGACAATCTGATCCTGTTCATGCCCTATCGCTGTCAGTGTGTTTTGGTAGTCTTGGGTGACCATACACAATACTGAACAGTCAATGTGTGGCACTCTCGTCCAGTTTGACATGCTTATGTTGACCCCCATGAATATGCCACTTGCTACTCAATCACGGTAATCCAATAATTTTAGGTAGTTCACATGATGTATATGAAAGACGTTTTTAGGAGTAAAGGCCTGAGTGACATTAACAAGGCACAATTGGTTAGACAACTCAGAATCCCCTAAACAACAATGACTATGCTACTGGTCAGAGAAGGTTCGTGTTTGCGTAACACCTAACTAAACATTATTATGGACCATGTGGTTTTAATGTACAGTCAAAGTCAAAGTTAATGTCAATCCTATTTATTTCTATAGCACTTTGTACAATGAAGCATTATCTCAAATTAGATTTAAAAATGTTAAGATCCTACGCAGAAGCGAAAGGGGGTCCAACCTGGCACTCGCAAGGTTGACTGAACTGGCCACTGAGTTTATATGCAACACAACTTGCCTTTGACGACTTCCTACTGATATTTTCCCTGTCCCCTTTAACAATCTTAAGGGACATTTCGAGTCAACAATGCAAATATTTACTAATATCATTAAAACCATTACATATTTAACATTAAAAAATAACTTAAATATGGTTTGTTGTATTAAAGGCTGAATTACTTGGCCAACTACTCATTATGAAAGCGGGCAGAAGTGAACTGTGTTTATTTGCTGCCATCTCGTGGCAATTTATAGTTGTTACGCAATAATCTAGGTAAATAAATTGATCCATAAGAAACCCAAACCCTTCTACTTTGAATTAAATATAAATTTGTTTTAAACGCTTATTTTATGCAATCCAACTAACCCCACTGTACATGTAGATGTCATGTACAATACAATTCAATACAGTACAATACAAGATTCAGGTTAGATCAAGTTAAACTACATATAGATGGTGTTACAGTAGGGTGTCCATATTTGCGTTTGGGAAAACCAGGACACCCTGGAGCCGGGGGTGGCATGCACTCACTTAACATAGACCCACGTAATCCTACAATAACATGATATTTACAGTTGGTTTATTAAAAATGC
>JAUZSU010199286.1:0-11702 GCA_034780255.1 Parotocinclus maculicauda
TATTACGAATAAAATATTGACATTTGCCATCTCCACATCATTGCATTCAGTTTTTATTCACAATTTGTTTAGTGTCCAAACTTTTTTGGAATCCGTTTTGTATATTTTTATGTATATTTTGAACTAGACAGATATCAGATCCCAAATTGAAACCTGGCAATAAAAATACATGCAATATATTATTTAGCCCATTCTACATTCTGTCTTACAGAAGGTCCCAACAGCCAGAGTACACCTCGCAGTCCGGCAGCTACAGGAGCAACTGGAACGAGCACAAGTTCGCATCAGGACCCTGGAGGCAGGGATTCAGGGTGGCACTCAATCAGACTCTTGTAATACCTGTCTGTCTAAGTCTTCACCAGCAAAGGTAAGAAAGAAGACACCAAACCAGTCACCCAAGTGACATTCCTTAGTTGTTTTGGTTTAAAGGCTGCTCCCACAGTTTTAAACAGTTGCCAGTACTTGTCTTGATTTGCTCTTACATTGTGTGTGTGATATCACAGGAATGAATTTGGCACGTCAGCTATAGAACAGTCAAACGAAGCGCAGGCTTTCAGTCGGCTAATATCGAGTGCAAACCTCTGCTGGTCTGGTGTACCTGGCTGTCTATGTGAGATTGATTATGATACCAATAGACATGATTTCACAGACAAAATGCAAGGTTTTGAATGATTTATGTCATTTCTTAGGTTACAGTTATAGTTTTTCTATTGCTCATCAGGGTTTTAATCGGCACATAACCTGCTTTTTATGTTAATAGTCACATGGTGTGTCAATAAAGGTGCATTGAGGAGTCAAATGACATTCGTGACTCATATCATTGGCTTAAAAAGGAACACATTTTACACACCTTGAATTGAAAAGGAGTTAAGTGCCCGGTCTTGTTTTTTATGACTAAGAGATCATCTTTTTTGTGTCATATTGTATATCATATTAAAATATGCAGTTTTACTGTATATTCAAATTGTACCTGTTGTTTATATTGTACAGACCTTAATATGCATATAAAATTTTCCTTGTAGTAACAGTCTATTACTTATGATGTTACATAAGGAAGACTGCGCTCGCTATAGTGGGTGTGGTACTTGTAGCCATATGAGGAGTTTCAAAATTGTGTGTACGCACATATACACACACCTATTTCTGGAATGTTCCTTAACAGGAGGAGTTTGCTCTGTGCTTGCTTCTGCTCTTTAAGTAGATCATTAACTAGCTGCTCAGCCTTCGTATCACATTTGCGCCTGCTGTCTTGTCTCTCGTTCCCATTATTCCAGTTCTTCTAGAATCGTTTCTTGTTTGAATGTTTATTATTTAGCTATTAAATAATTAGAAACTATTTCACTATTATTTTGCAATTCAGTGTGACTTCTGAATAGAGCTGTCCCAATGATTACATATTCATCGAATCAGAAATATTAAAGATAAGCGCAGTTAATTGAAATGATCGCAGTTATGTAGGAGTAATTTTCCACAGTTGGTAGATTTCTGCAGCAAGCAGAATGTGAATTGGGTGTACTGGGTTAAGGTAATTAAGTTTGAATAAGAGAAAGCAGTTAATGCAGGTAATGTATGTAATGGTGTAATGGGCTTAATAAAAACAAAAAGTTAGAACTTTGTAGAACCAAAACTTTGTGACGCGTGCTAGCATAATGAGGCGTTGTTTGGTGATCTTTTCAGTTTTGTCATGATTTGCATTTTTATTTTTGGATATTTAAAGGTGTTTAAAAGGAGGCACATGCAGGGTGTTAATTGCTTTGAACTACTCGTCAGTTTCATGATTGTTACAGGCATACTTGTGCAATTGTATATGTGCATTTATTTGTGACTTGTTCTTCTGGAATGCATTCGTTGTTGAAACCTGCAGCATCTAAACATTTCTAGACTTGAGAATGACTTATCACCAAATAAGCTTGAGTAAAAAAAGGTTTATGTTTCTGTTGGTCTATTTTAGCAAGTAAACAGCAGCTCAGAGGACGATGGGCTGATCCACGGTCTTAGCCATTCGTTGCGAAGCAGAGAGAAAGTTATTCAGGTCAGTTCACAAAGCAATTTATCCTGCACACCAGTTTCTAGCCCTGGGTGACTGGCATGTAATTGACCCAGCGTTCTCCTTCTCTTAGGAGTGTCTGAGTTTGATCCGAATGCTTTGTGTGGAGCTTGGCACAGGGGTAGAGACGACTGAAAAACTCATCAACAAAGTGACTGTGGTTATGAATGATACCTATTCAGATCGAGAGGTGAGATTATGCTGCGTGCAAACTCATAACACCAGAGTACTACTACCATAGAGCCATAGTACTACTGAGCAATACAATCCAAAGCTGTAACAGTTTGTAAAATTATGATTGAGTTTAACATTTAAGTACTTACACAAGCAAGTTGTAACATCCCTGATCCAGCAGTGTGCCTATCCTCTGATCTTAGACAAGCAATTAGAGCATACACTACAGAAGCTTGGCAAAAGGAACAGGAAACTTATAACACCAATAAACTCTAAAAGATCCAACTCCATTAAAACAAACACAACTCAATATTCAAAAAGTGCAGGGAACAAGTTATTTACACAAGATGCCACAGGACACGCCAACATCACCAATAACACCTAACTGCTAAAGGGAGACCAGGCTCCCATCTACCCCCTCTTTGGGTCAAGAGTTCCTGTCAAATACATGCTCTACTCATATCAAAAGATGAGAAACAACATGACAAATTTCTACAGTACAAACAACTACAAGGAAGTCTTTACCAAAACTGCTTAAATTCTTAGAAGCACCAGGACTTAATAACGTCTTATTAGACACTGAAAACCAACAAACTCTACACCTTCACCATCACACAAACAACATCAGATGAAACACACTGACCCTCACATTCAATTAGATTCAGTTCACTTCTTTTTACAACGTAGCATTGTCTCAAAGCAGCTTCACAACATTACACTGTCTTAAAAGGCCAATCCCAAGTTGAGCAAGCCTAGGGCAACCGTGGCAAGGAAAAACTTCCTAAAATGGTAGGAAGAAACCTTGGGAGGACCAAGACTCATCATGGGACCCATCCTCCATGGGTGGCCAAGATGTTAATTAAATAAATACTAAAAGTATATTAAATTATAGCAAAATTAGGTTAATGAATAAATAACAAATTAATAATAACATTTAAATTAGTAATAGAAAAATTCTAAAATAAACTAAGTTATAAAACAAAATAGATTATAAAATGAGTCCTTGGAGGCACATCGTCTCCTAATGTCCAACCGATGGAGGGACATTGACTCTTTAAGGACAGAACCTTGTGTTATTAGCCCTAGCAGCAGATATGGCTTTAAAAATCAGACAATCAAGTACTTCTGGATATCACGGTAGTACAGGAAGTTAGATTTATTAATTAATAGTTTAATAATAACTTTTTTATTATTACCTAAATGACAATGATACAGGCATTACTGTACTTTTACGCTTAATCGACTATTAGAAACGTGAATCTCTAAGTGCTACTATGTTAGCTCATGTCTGTGCATTGGTGCGTGTGTGTGTGTGCGCCCCCGTGTGTGTGTGTGTATCAGGGTGTACTGGAAGCTCAGCTGTCTGAACTGATGGAAAGGGAGTGCAGTTTGCAAAGAGAGCTGAAAGTCCTGAAGCAGGCTAACAAAGAACAGGAGAAAGACATCGTCACTCTCAATACTGTGCTCCAGAGTAACCAGGATGTCATCAATGTAAGACAAACACAGTGCTGAGGTTAAACAAACACAGTCTTGCTGTTTGTTTAGTAACGCTGATGAGTATATCTGATAACTGAGCTTTAAAACCACTGACAACCTTTGGCATCATGCTGTAGCGATCAGTTGCCCTTGCTGGAATAGCTTCAATGAAATTATAATAATAGAGCAACCAAATTAACAACTTGTAAACCAACCAGGGAACAGGTTATGGAAAACCGTAAGTTCAGATGTTTGGGTGGTGCATTTGTAAATAGCTGACCCTCCCTGCTGATACCCAAGTTTAAGTCTCAGTGGTGCCTTATCCTCAGACATCTCACTATAGAGGAAAGGCCTGGCAGAGAATTATCTTCTCGAGTTCTGCAATGAACTCCCATCTCATCCAGGGTGTACTTCCATCAGTGCACAATGGGAATATGTTATTGATATTTAATTCAATTTGGGAAAATTTGACAAGAGGGATGAATATAGATGGGGTGAATATTTTACAGTTTGTATAAAATGCATTAGAACTGGTATCTTGTTCAAATAACAGGTAGCAATGATTTCCTTGTGAATTCAACGTTATTTGACATTGATCGTGTACTTATCACTGTATTGCAATATGCTTCAGTGTAAATACTCATTATAATTTTGTACATTTAATCCTTTGCATTCTGTTCTAGCACTTGCGGGTGGAATTAGCTGAAAAGACGCAATCGCAGCAAGACACGCAGAAAGAGAGGGATTTATGGAAAGAGCGGGACTTGGCCCTGGAACAAATGTCACAGGAAAAAGATGTTCTCATCTCCCGTTTGCAGGATGCGCTAGAGAGTGCCCACAATGATGTCCAGGTTGATGAATCCTTTACTTACTTTCTATTTTGAGATAACATGGATGCCATCTTATCAGCTTGTCATTGTGAAATTCAGTGGTTTTTGCCACAGTCAACAAAATGTGAGTGTTAAATAATGATGTGTAACTTACAGGCCCTGTCTGATTCCCTCATTGGTCGTGGATTGTCTGGGGGCGGAGCTGAAGCTGCTTTGGCCACTCAGATGCGAGAACAGGAGTCTTTGCTTTCATCATGCCTGAAGGACTGGGAGGTGCACGCTGCCAACATGAAGGAAGAGGTCTCGAAGCTCCTCATAGCTTTAGAAAAAGCTGGTGCTGTAATACAGGTATCAGAATGCATGATTACTGTTACTTTATTATTATAATTATTATTATTATTATTATTATTATTATTATTAGTCACAGGCGGCACAGTGGCTCGGTGGGTAACACTGCTGCCTCACAGCAAGAAGGTCACGGGTTCAAACCCAGGGTGGAGCGGCCTGGGTTCTTTCTGTGTGGAGTCTGCATGTCCTCCCCATGTCTATGTGGGTTTACTCCGGGTACTCTGGTTTCCTCCCACAGTCCAAAGACATGCGTGTTAGGTTAAAGTGGAAGGTATTGTATGGATGGATAATTATTCACTGAAGTCAGTTTCATTATTCATGTGAGTCATCATAGCCTTTAAACTGTATTGTTTTCCAAACACAACACAAGCCTTGGACATCAAATTTTCAATAAGACTAAAGTTTACACAAGTTACCAAAGATTATACAAAAATAACTGAAATTCCTATGAACTGAATTTTAAACGAATTCAGCCTCACCCGTTAGTGTTCCATCCAATGTCGCACCCAAACATCTACATTCATGCTTTCATACATGATTGACACACAAATAGAACACCACCTGGTTGATTGATTGATTGAATTTGCCCGCCTTCTCTTTATGCATCTCCCTTTTATGTTCACAGAGCCGATGACCGCTACAGAAACCTTTTATTTCCATCACTAAATTCCACTGTCCATGTGAAAACAGGGTCTTAAAAAGTTAACACAATCGAAAACGGCATTCCCTCATTTACCTTCATACACAGAAGACAAAAATTCTTTTAGAAGTATCCCCTAATTTTTGTCAGAAGTATATATAGTGACCTGATCTTTCACTGAGGGCCACAGTGTTTTCTGGTTTTCATTTTAAGTGTACTAATGTGTAGTATATGTACTAATATTAGTACAGGTCCGTGATTTATTTACTGTTCTTCTGCATTATGGTATGAAAATATAAATCAGTTCTCAAATTAATGATTGTCAGTGTAAGCTGATTAATCACAATTTATTAGTCATGCTAGTTTATGAAAACATTAATTTAAAGGTGTAGACTGGGTGACGTGTGTAAATTGTTACTGTAATGGATTTGCACACAACCTGCAGTGACTAGTATTTTCTGTTGTATTATATCCATTCGCTTATTTATTATACTTTACATACTATTGTATTATTTGCCAAAGTTTTATATTTTCTATAGTATTGTATTCTCTCTCTTAATTTAGCATAGTCTTAATTGTAATGTATTTTAGTTGTTGTTATTTTATTATATTCTCCATTTAAACTATTATTATAAATGGATACTTTCAGTATTTTGTTTCATTTCATACCCATAACATATTTGCTACCCAAGGAGGTTGGGTCTCTTTTTGAGTCTCACTCTTCTCAAGGTTTCTTCTTCATCTTCTTAAGGAAGTTATTCCTTGCCACTGTCACTATGTAACATGCTCACTATAAGAGTGAATTTTCTTGAGTCAGTATTTAAACAAAATACAGACAGGTGTTATTACATTAAAAAAAACCTGTTGCAGCCTGCAAAATGTTAGTCATCAAAACCAGTAAAAACATTAAGACAGTTTTTAACAGTTGCCCAATGTGTGTTGTTGGGAATGATCTCAACTTACTTATTTAAAATATGGAATACATGAGGTTAAAAATACTGCTCACAAAAATTGTGATATTTCCAAATTAAGTATCCCCCAAGGTGCTTTTTTTCCCCTCCTCTTTCTGCCTCACAACAAGCATTTTATTTAATAATATATCATTTACACAGAGTTCTCAGAGTTTCTGAGAACCAAATTCAGTAATAACAGTAATCACAATGTGAGGTGAACTTCGTCCGACCAAAAAATTTCCAATGATATTTGTGGCGTTTCCATTCTCTGGAATAAAGACTTGTTTAGAATATGCCAAGTTAATGTCCAAAATGTCAGAAACAGAAGCATGAAACAGTTTGTGTTTTAAGTAAGTGCAGATAATTTAGCAAAACTGAAAAGTAGTTTCTGTAGTAGTAACTCTACAGGCTTTGCTGACGACGTATATTTTCTAGGTTATCGCGCCATCTAGTGGCATGTAACGGGAATTTACAGCGAATGTTAAATATGGGAACCAGTTATTAACCCTTAATTAAAATTATCCTGATTTTATAACAAGGTCTCTCACCTTTTCTGTTTTTCTCTTTTCTTCAGGAGCAGAGACAAAGTCACAAACAAACCATTACAGAACTGTCCGAGCAGTTAAGAGATGCTCGCAAGGAGCTAAGGGAGACTGTCAAAGACGCCAAACAAGCAGAACAAGCGTGGGGGTCTGAAATAGCTAAGAGAGATTTAGCAGAACGGACACTGAAGGAGTGTTTGCAGAACAGGGATAAGCTCATTGAGGTATGTGCTCTGAGACTATTACTGGTATTCTAACAATTGGACAGATATCGTGATCAGAATAAAGACGTTCCTGTTACTGATGCATCTACACTCATTGGCCACTTTGCTAAATCCTGTAAATGTAATAGACACCCTTATCCAGAGCGACTTACAGCAACAGACTAATAGTCTTACAATTCAAGCAATTGTGGGTTAAGGGTCTTGCTTAAGGGCCCAACTGTGGCAACTTGGCAGAAGTGGTATTTGAACCCAGGACCTGAGTCCAGGTCAAAAGTCCAGTGCCTTAACCACTAGGCTACCACAGTTCCACAAAAAATGTGTTTTCATTTAGCAGACACCCTTATAAAAAAGTGACTTACAATTAATTCAGTCTTACAACCCAAGCAATTTTATTAGCTACACCTCCTTGATTACACTTATTACACTTATTTTCCATTTTAGCAACCTAACATGTACAGTAGCCTCCATTGTATTCTCCCTGGTATTTTCACACATGCATGTTTAAATACATTAAACTCCTTCTTGAATATTTCTCTTCATGTGCAGAAATTTGGTTTTGGATGGCACATAACTTGCAAAATAAAGTGCTGGTGAATTTTTGTAGATTGTACTTTATCATTATTATTTGTCATGGTTTGATATTTTCTCTTTTTCTTTTAAGCAAATTCTTTTGGATGCAGAGAAGCGGGACGGCATGATGCTAGAATTGCACCAGAACATTTCCAGTCGGGTTGAACCTCGGGTCGGTCTCAAACACACGCTATAAGGGTCGGTAGTAGCGTAGCATAGGATTATAAACAAATGATAGGATCAGCACTGGTATGTATCTGTGATGGATAGATTTGCACTAGGCTATGATAAAGTCTGTATAAAAATACTGCCAGATTTTTGACATCGTTTATCTCTGACTTCAGTCTGACTTCCAGTGTGTTATGCTTAGATTATCAGTGGTTCTGTTGGCTCACTGGAATGGGTGTTTGTATTATATAGCATCTATGTAATCTAAGATCCAGGAAATATCAGTGATAATAACATTATCTCTGTATGCAGAAATACATTATTCTTTATCCTGAGTCCAAATGACACTGGGTTTTTTATGTCCATCACTTAATTATTTGATTATAAATGCTGCAATTGTTCAAGTCAGTGTTCTTACCAATTTGTTGATTTTGTGTGTCAGTGTTTTGTTAAAGCCTTGGGGAGAGACGTTATTAATGTCCATCTTTTCATAATTTTATTTGGTGATATAAGAGCGCAATGGGTAATTTTGTTAATTTAATTCTTATTTAAGTTGAATGTTATTTTAATTCACTGATAAGGTGGCTTTCTTTGTTTGTATATGCTTAATGGAGTATGTCCAAGTGATACACAAAAGTGTTTGTCTGTTACATATATACTGATCAGTAGTATATTTGACAGATTGACCTATTGCTTTGTGCTTGGTTAAGTGGTGGTTCTTTTTCAAGAACGTATGGCTATCACTGATTACAATAAAGTGTCTTAATAAAATGAGTACTGCAATGGTTCATTAAACATACCTGGGAAAACATAAATATTACATAAATAATAAATACATTAAATAATACATCAAATAAATAAAACATTGAGATTATTGCATTTTACACCTACACCTATGGGTTCATGACATCCCATTCTAAATCCATAGGCACTTATATGAAGTTGTTCCCCTTTTGCACCTCCACAGTTTCTACTCATCTGGAAAGGCTTTCTACAAGATTTTGAATTCTGTCTGTGGGAACTTTTACTCATTCAACCAGAAGATCATTTGAAAGGTCATACACTGTAGTTACATGAGAGGGCCTGATTCTCAGTCTCTGAACAATCTCTAGTTCATCCCAAAGGTGTTCGGTGAGGTTGAGGTCAGGGCTATGTGTGGACCAGTCATATTTTTTACGCCAACCTCACCCAACCATGACCTTTGTGCAGTGATGCACAGTCATCCTTGAACAGAAAAGTGCATTCCTTAAACTGTTCCCACAAAGTTGAAAGCATACAAATGTCCAAAATGTATTGGTTTGCTAAACCATTGAGATTTCCCATCACTGGGACCAAGGGAGATGGGCCAACCGCTGAAAAACATCCCCACAGCATTATAGCTCCTCCACCACACTTTAGCCTTGAAACAACACAGTCAGGCACTTAATGTTCTCCTGGCATTTGCAAAACTCAGATTGGTCAGCCGTTGCTGAGGATCCTAAATTCTTCCATTTTGGCGGTGAAACTAAAGTGATTATAAAGATAAGACAGCAGCACATGCAGAAGCTTATTGTTTCCCTTCTACTGCAAGCAAACTGCAAACTTTCTGCCTACATGACTGTGTAAAAGAAAAGTGAAAAACAAAGGTGTGCATGTTGTGTATTGGTACCAGATACTACAGGAGCTTTACTTTCAGAGGTATTGTGAAGTCCATGCCCCAGAGGGTCAGGTCCATGTTGGTACTGTACTGCTTACAATAATTAGAGGGTATTTCAAAATGAAATATCCCCTCATTTGTGAGCAGTGGCTATGACTCATGTCATTCCAAAGCCATCGTATCTTATATACTGCTCAAAAAATAAATAAATGGAACACTTGGAATTACATTGTGTTGTTTAAGTGTTCCCTTAATTTCTGTCTCTTTTTTTTGCAATGACAACCCAACCATCACAGAAGCACCACTGTAAGTGACTTTATTTTAAAAACTACTTCGTGAATCAAATAAGTTGGCCAGTGTCACAGGTTTAGCCGATTCTAACAAAACAAACCAATAAAACGATCATATTTATATAGCGCCCTATCTAGATAAATATATGATTATATATCTAACTATCCATCTATCTAAGCTGAAAAAAGATTTATATATAAACTAAAAGTCATTTAGTTAAAATCTGTGCTATGTGTATTCGTATAAACGAGTTTTCTCGAAGAATCGATTCCATACAGTATCTGCAGGAGCAGGAGATTCACACCACTCTGCTTTCGGACTACAAATGAATTGCGCATGCTCAAAGCCAAAGCTGCAGCTGATCCCAGAGAGATGTAAACGTTTCGTCAGTGTGATGTAAAAAACAAACAAACAATAAGTAACTCTGCCAGTGTCTTTTTTCAGGTCACTTTGCGGGTCCCAAGCCCGGATGAAAGAGGAGGGTTCCACCCCAAATAACAGTGTTTTGATTAAATTTGATATTCTAACATTTAACAATACAGGACAAAATTGATTTATATAATGTGCGTCTGATAACGCATTAACGTCATGTTATTTTAGCCTATTCATGACCTACGTCAATTACAAAAAAAAATAACAAACCAAAAATCAATACAAGAATTTGTAGTTCTAAACATGTTTAGAGAATATGTTTTTGTCTCTCCCTCGATGTTTATTCCTCCCTTACACGCAAATAGACCCGTATGCAAATTAGGCGATGACGTCATTTAGCGACTTTCACTACTAAAGAGTTGGTAACCGTGAACCTGGAGAATCGACTCACAACAACCAGGCTACTAGCTGAAGTTACCCACGTTTCAAACCGATGTATTTAGCGCTACGTTATATTATTCACGTATCTGCTTAGATATAGCTATAGTATAAATATTTAACAATAATATAGCCACTATTATTTGTTTCCTTGTATGCTAAGTACCACAACATTAAGTTCGTCTAGTTAGCAAGACGTTAACTAATTACACGGCTGCTAATTGTATTCGGTGTATTCAGAGTTTAGCATTAGTGTGAGAAAATGAGTCAGGTGAACTGTGTTGATATTGTAAGCCATTTACCATCCCGTGCTGCAAGTCTGAATGGAGATGATGAAAATGAGGGAGCATCTGAGGTGAATGTTATTCTACGCTGATTAAAAAGTTACTTTTTAGGAGCATCTTTCATACCTGTCAAGTTTTGGATTTAAAAATAAGGGAAAATTTCCCCCGCGCGCTTCGAGCCGTCCCAGCAGCCCAACCGAGATTCAGTATCCCTTACATTTTAAGAAATTGAAAATAAACACCTGTGAACCACTTACAAGCTACAATTATATGATCAGAGTCTGATAGGCCTACCTTTGTTGACACTGAAATGCTGGGGACATTCCTACATATGTCATTCTTATAATACAGCTTAAATGAAAACACAAAAGGGAATTGAAGCACATTTATTTATTTGACATATTTTCAGCCTTCTTACACATTGCTTGTCTTTAAGCGAAACACTTTTTAGTATCTCATGTTCACTCGTGGTTCTCTGGCATTCTAATGACATCTTATTTTCTGTAACAATCTTTCTCACCAGTTCTCGCAAGGTTAGTGACATTTCAGTTTGGAGAGGCACAGGAATGTTTTTTAAATTATAATATAATACAGAAAAATACAGTCGATTCCGGTTAATGGGACCAGCCGCTTATTTGGACCAAATCCTATTATATACGTGTAATGTTATTCGCTTATTTGGACCAAAATTCCGCTTAATCGGACCAAA
>JAUZSU010199297.1:0-11702 GCA_034780255.1 Parotocinclus maculicauda
TTTTTATTTTTAATAAATTTTCAGAACTCTCAAAAAAACTTTTTTCACATGGTCATAATGGGGTATTTTGTATAGAAATTTGAGGAAAGAGATTAATTTAATACAATTTGGAATAAGGCTGTAACGCAACAAAATGTAGAAAAAGTGAAGCGCTGTGAATACTTTCCGGATGCACTGTATCCATCTCACAATTACTCACATTTTGATGTATGAGCCCAGTAAACCAGTATTCATAGCTATTCACTGATTAGACATAATAGACATAACAAAACACATCTGAAGTAATAGTGAATACTGTCCTCTAATGGAAGCTTTGTGTATTACAAGTTTGGATGGAGATCCTTACAAGAGACTTTAGTTGGATGTTACTAAATAAGGTGGCATCTATTTAGTACCCTATTTATGTTTATTGTATGTTATATCTCATGACGTCTATATTACTGATATTTAATTACTTTGAAATCCTTATCTGATTTATTATGTACTGCATTCTGCATCAGTTATGCCATGCAAACAGGCCACATCCCTTCTATTACAACCACAGAATCATTAAGTTAAAAAAGATTATTATACATTTTAAGCATTTACCATGTAGTTGTTCTAATCAGAATACTTGGACTGGATTTGTCTCGTCCTTAGAAAAAGTTTATGGAGCAAAATACGTAACTTTGTAACACAAACTTGTTGCACTTGAACCTTTAAAGCAATATATTTAAGATTTATTTGTTGATATTTTCAAATGTCAGCAGATGAAAGTGATGTGACTGACCTGCTAAAGGAACTGGAGAGATGAGCAAAGCATGCAAAGGCTTGATGTGTAAGAGCACTAGACTATAGTTACAGCCTTTGTTCTCCAAAGATGAACAGCCTGATAGAAAGTTTCAAAGAGATTAAAATAGATTATATATAAAAACAAGTGGTTGCACCACATCAAAAGAGGTGCAATATTTTTTGGGGTCCAATATCTGCTGGAGTCTTAAAGGTGCTCCGAAGAGATTTTCTCCCAAAATTCACAATTGTTGCCCAGCAGAGGGTGCACCTTCATACAGGGTCATGTTCTATACGCCCATGACTTCCCCATATTCAGTTTAATGCTTCTACTGCTATACCTTGTTTGTCGACCAATTTAGGTCCTTACCTCATCTTGTCCTGCTCGATTCCCAGTCCGTGTCTTCTCAGACATCTCTATTCAGTACTCTTCTTGGTCACTTTCTATTTGTTTATATCCTGCTGTTCTTTCTTTCTCTGGTTCCTGCTCACCCCATGCCTGTTCCCTGTTTTTAACATATCTTACCCCCTGTAGTTGTTTAAGTTATTGGAAGTGTGTTCCTGTTTTCCTTAGCTTCTGTTTATCTGTATGTTCACTGTGTTTCACATCTTTACTATAGCTCTACAGCTTTGACCTGGTACACTGATATGTAACTTTTGAACACTGTCCTATTTATATGAGTATTTCTATGTTGAATTTCTTGAATTTCATCAACATTTCACTGCCATAGAAAAGTGTGTCCATAACAGAATGGTTTGTATGAGAAGAAGAGGAGTGAGGTTGATACAGTGTCTCAAACCAGCAGTAAAGCACTGTAGTGGGAATGTTGAAGTCTGGAGGTGTTTTGCCTATTCTGGCGTTGGGCATCAGTACGTAATTAATTACATCCTGACAAAGGCAAACAATATCCTCTGGTTTAATCTTTGTGGAGAAGGACTGCTGTAGGAAGATAATGACCCAAACCACAGCTCAAAACGTTGCAACTATTTGAAAACCAAATATCAAAGACTATTAACCTACAGTCACCTAAATTCCAAGAATTATGGGAGCACATGAAGAGAATTCTAAGCACAAGATGCGTGGAATATTGCGAAATCATGGTGGGATACCATGTGTCATTGGATGACATAAAATAGGCAATTGAAGATGGAATTGATAATTCGGATGTCCAGGAAACTCAGCCGTCGTATCATAGCCAAAGACTTCAACAACTGACTCTCAAAAAGAACACCAATTTTACACAGCACTGTTGTCCCTCATAACCAAATTCAGAGAAACTGGTACTGGGGATTACAAGCCACGTAGTGGTCGTCTGCAGACCGCTATCGACAAAGAAACCTCGAAGTCCACGACACAGAACATGACAGGTCCTGTGATTTGTGACTACATGATATTTGATATTTATATTTATAAGTGCGTACTAAGGATGTGGATGAATGTCTCCCATTAAGTTATCTGCAGGTAAATGTACCATATAGATCCCATGCGCATTTATCATTTGTCAGCCCCCTCCTATCCAGTAGAATGGGCCCACCACAGGATGACACTGACCATACACTATTTGGGTAATGGACTATTCGCAGCACTGCAGTGACACTGACATGGTTGTTACATGGTAATTTGTGTCATGCTGGTATGAGCGCAGCTGTTATAGCAGCATTGCAGGATTTTATTAGACATGACTTTGTTTGCTGGTAGTGCTTGCAATTTATGGTTAGAACATGTTGGTCATTTTAATCCATGCACACACTGTTTTGACCTTAGGGTTATTGCTTAATCATTATCAGATTCTGATTGCAATCTGAATCTGATTGCTGTTGGATGGATACTGGCTTGAAAATAGTATATAAAGATGTATGGTACTTAAACATTGTCATTATGGAAAATACATACAATTGCAGCTTTTAGTGAGTGCCTAAAGAAACAAGGCTTTCAAATATCACTGTTGTAAAACTACACTTTCATGAACACCTTTCTCCTGACAGTTCACTGTCTGGAGAGCAGGTGGCGCTGTTGCACTGCAGGAATCACAGCACAAAACCAAAAAAACCCCAATAGATAATAAAAAATAAATCAAAGGCCAGTTCTTGTTATGAACAATATATGTCATCCACAATCAACTAGGTCAAGGACAAATAATCGTGCTAATAATCCTGCATACATTTTGGCCCAGGCTGATGAAATATAACGAAATATTATGCAAAGAACCTCCCTTGCTGACATCTACGTGGAGGTACGCATCATGCTGATGAATGAATGATCAAAACGCCCGTGCAATCCACAATCTTCAAATAAGCACACTATTTTGTCAGATCTAATGTATTGTTTCACGCTGTTAAGCTGACAAAAAGCTGTTAGACATTTTAAAATTAGATACATTAATATAAACAAAATCAATCCTGGCTGCTTTTAAAAGGAAGTCAGTTGGGAGTTTTGTATAAAAGCCAGTTTTTCTGTGTAACCTGTATTTCACTGTATATTTGTTTAATCACCCTCTGGGCTATATACACACAAAGTTATCATTTCCCTTCACTGTTAGTTTTTAACTACACAAAAACTCTCTGAAATTTCAATTGATTATTAATATTTGTACATTTAAACAATCTGTGTTTATACCAATAAACTAATGCAGTTGATTAGGAGTTAGTTAGGAGACAAAAATAACGTACAAGAAAATCTAGGGTGTCGTAGTTTGTTTGTTGTTGACCTTTTGACTTTTCCCAAAATTTAAATGGGGAAAACCGAAAACAGAGCAGAAAACAATCTCTAGAGAGTTCTTTCACCCAGGTCACCACCTGTTCCAATTACTTCTTTCAGATAGGCACTTCAGTCAAATGAAGGTCAAAACAGCCAGACTACTATAAAGTTTTCTGTTTTCCACAGAACAATAACAGTGCATTATTAATGTTTTACGCTGAGATATGTTTTACCCCAATCCCCCGGCAGCATGGTGGTGCAGTGTTTAGCGCTGTTGCCTCACAGCTCCAAGAACCTTGGTCCAATTCTGACCCTGATTCTGCCTGTGTTGAGTTTGCCTGTCCCCCCATGTCTGTGTGGGTTTACTCCAGGCTACCTCCTTCATTCAGTTGATGACTAGTGTGTTGATATAATCTTGTCTCTGACATGAATATAGGTACTGATGCTACATAAATACACAAGTAAAACACATATTATTGCACATGTACACTGCATCCTCTAAAACTGTTGGATCCTAATCAAATTTTATGTGCTTTTGTGAATCTAGAGAATTTAGTTTGTTTGCTGTGTTCAGTTGCGAATTAATCTTAAAAACAACATGAAAAATATCTGTAATCATACTATGGATCATGATCCGGATCATGATCCATTTTATGGTGTTTTTCACAAGAACACATCATCTGAATGCAGATTTACAGGGATTTAGGTTCATAACCCCTAATGAGCTTAACAGCAAGATCTTGGCATCACTGCAGCTGGAGCGCAGGCTAGAACAAGTACTGGCAGAAACAGCTTGGACCAAATCGGTAAATGTGGTTAATCACTCTAGTAAAATTAGGCGCACTTAGTTATATTTAAAATATATTGAACTTCGTATATTGTTTAACACACGTAATTAAAATATGCTAACATATATTAATGTTAAGTAAGATGAAATTGTTATGGTAGGGTGTCCCGGAGATCTCACAAGACCATTCCTGGTCTCGCCAAATATCCAGGATCCCTAACGGGTTTTAACGGTTTGGAGCCCATAATGCAGTATCCACAGACAGACAACAAATGAGGGGAAACAGGGTGCCAGGGGTCCACCGATGGGCTGGAGCGTCGAGGGTCCCAAGAGGCGATGAGGAGAGCCGCGGTACGGCTGTGACGACTTCGTGCCGGAAGGTCCACATAACGACTGAAGTGACAGGGTCCAAAAGCGACTTTGGAGCCCAAGCAAAAGGGGCCAAACGACAAAAGAAACTGGAAACTAAAAAACAGCCAAACCAAAAGAAAGTAAAAGGACAAAAATGGAAATATAAAAGGCGGCTTTCGAGAGCCGGGGATCCTGGGACGACCTTTGATGGCCGAGGATCCAGGAGATGCCCTTTTTATGGCTGAGGATCCGGGGGCGCCTCTATTGCGGATCCTAGGGCGGCCTGTAGCGGCCCCGATCCGGAAGCAACCCCTCCGGCTTCGGACCCAAACGTGGGCTATCCTAGCCGCGGGTCAAGGGTCAACACCTACCATCCGCGATTCCCGGGCGACATCTGCTGCCGGGGAATGTTAGCAGCGGGGTCCATAATGGACTTTAACAAACACGGGGAACACTGACAACGAGACACAACAGATTAACGTAATGAACCGGCGATCACGTTAGACTTAAATAATAAAAAAATAATTAAAAAATAATTAAAAAATAATTAAGTAAAATGAAAAAACAGGTGCATGACAAAAGAAACCAACCAATAGATAGTTGCGGTAAATGAAAAACAAACACGATACGTAACCAAAAGGGGAAACGGAGACAGAACAGTAAGGGATCGGGGTAAAATAATAAACGGCGGCGAAGAACGAAAAACGGGCTCACAGCGTGAGTCCTAACAGAAATGATGAGAATAAATACAGTCGAATCTGGTTAACCGGACCACATTGGGATGCGATCGTTTTGGTCCTAATAAACGGCTGGTCCGATTAAACAAACATGCCCTATGTTACAAGACGGGACATGCTATGTAAAATAATACCTGTTTATTAAACCTTTATTGTGCGATATACATGTATAGCGAACGTACAAACAAGAACTACTGCTGCTTACGAACTTTGTTCATTGAAAAATACATTTGCAACCAAGTTTTTAGAAACGATCTACAACACAATGTATAGGTACTCAGCATGCAAAGCATAATACGGTAAAAATCAAATTCTTACTAAATTCCAGTCAACGTTTGAAGAACTTATCCAGTGTGATCGTTCTCTTGACGGACTGCACTTGAACAGAATCAATAAAGTGGTGGGCGTGTTTTGCTCTTGTCAACACAACTTTTCGGATTTCCTGACCTTTAATGAAAGCATAAATTCTGCTGGGGATCCCAAAAATCCTCTCATATCTTGTGGCTTTTTTTTCTTATTCCCTCTCATGTTCTTTGGTCCAATTAAGCGGAATTTTGGTTCAAATAAGCGAATAACAATACACGTATATAATAGGATTTGGTCCTATTAACCTGTGGTCTAATTACCCGGATTGGACTGTATTCGAATAATGTGTTCAACTATTCAAGAAAACCTAAAACTAACTATAGTCACACCATATTCAAATTGTACATAACTAGAGGTTTAATGAGCTTTTAAGTTTAGAGACTGTAAACAAAAGTATCCTTGCATGACTTATAGTTACTCGAAAATAACTGAAACTATTAATGAATTGTTGGATGACTCATTAGACTACGTCTAGAGAGCATATAGTAAGTTTTAACCTTGTAATCTGACTGTCAGAAGGCTGATATATCCCCAGTTGATTTCCTAATGACAAAGATGTGTTAAAACACATCTTAAGTTTTTGAATTTTGCTTTTGCCTTGTTTAGAGCTGTAATGAAATGTGTGTACTCTATTTTTCCTTTATCATTCATTTACACTGTACATTAACATAAGAAGACATCTGCTGTTGTCATGGCTTCAAAAAATATTGAAATATTTGTAAAAAGAAACCAACAGCCCTTCGTTTTATCCACCTACAGTTAAAGTTTGGAACATCATAGGGCTTCACACCACGTCTGAGTCATCTGCAAAATATGTTTACACAACAAAAAGTTCACAAGCTGTGGTAATGCGAAATTGGTTAACTCAACATATGCTCAAATTCTACAGTGCTCAGTTTGTCCATCAGAATGAATATATGCTGAAATGTCCCTAAAATACACAGAAAATGTTATGGCAATTGGAATAAGTATTTACTTATTAGTTTTGTAGATAGACTTGTCCAATTGCATATTTTGGAGCTGCATTTGGTTTTCTTTGTGAAATACTCACTATGAATGTCTTTAAAATAACTTAGATGATTAGAAATGCTATGTCAGTGTTTATAAATATGATATAAACAATATCTGCAAGTGAAATCCAAGTCTGATCAACAAGGTCTTAACCAGCTTTAGATTCTCACTTTGCATCAGAAAGAAAATTTGTCCTACCTGTACCTTTTTATGTTATGAAGTTGGTGGCAGAGATAACAGAAATTATAAAATATTTACTACTAATCTGATATAAAAAATCCTTGAGGTTGAATTATGACTCATACAGTATATAGTATTGTACTCAGGAAGTATAAAAGTATATGATACTAAATGTTGACTTACTTATTGACTCATTGTAACACTGTCACTGCTTTTCTGTGGAACAAATTGCAGCTTCACCAATATTTAGATTTCTTATGCACTCTACTACACTGCTTACTTTAGAAAATACAGGTGTGTAGGGACGGATAAAAATTAAACTGTGGAGATGCTCGTGCTTGTCAGTAGACCAAACTACCAAAAGCAAAACCAATAGTAGCATCTAAGACTGTTTTTACAGAGCAGTTGGGGAAGAACTTTTGCTCCCACTTGTGGCCAAGCCCCAGTGTCTAATCAGACCTCTATATACCAATTCAGTTCATACATGTTCCTGTTTAACAAAGAGATAACGAAAGAGTATCATGAGCTTTGACATCTCTGAATTGTACTTTTTCATTTACTACATCTCAGGGATAGGATTGAACCACAGTTTCTAGAGGTGTGTGGCACCAACCAAATGCATAGTAATTGATTAGGTTAAAGTAACAAAGTAACTACTTTTAAGCATTGCAACCCACCATTGTGAGTAGACTCAAACTATTTTCTTTGGGACTTTCTGATTATCTAAATAATAATAAAATATATGCAGACATTAAAAAAAAAACTGAACAATTTTAAAAGACAGAAAGAACAGCTCATCAACAACTGAACTGTAAAGTCCTGGTGGAATTTCATGCAAAACGCTGCAGTTTCTCAGCAGATCAAACTAAATTTCATCCAGCTGCCATCTCCTCTCTTGGCATATCGTCTCTCCCACACTCTCTTCCTGAAGCTCTGACAGCCCTGGAGCAAGTTTCCCTCAGCAGTGGGACCCAACCTCACTGGAGAGCTCATGCCCACGGTCCTATCTACATAAATTACTTGCATGGTGGGGCGCGTAAGCATGCTTGTTAAAATCGCAAATGAAAGAAATGGCATTGGGAAAAAGAGAGGCTTAGTGAGGAAGAAAAAATACAAGAGTGGAAAAGAGAGTTAAAATAATACAGACAGAGGAAAGGTTTGGAGGAGAACATTGATGCCGCTACACCCACACAATGAATGTTTTAACTAGGTCAATTAGATGCTTGATATAGAGGACGAGGAAGTTTGATTGAATATCCAAGTTATTCAAAGAAAATAGTGTGAATTGCAAATAAAAGGCTTCTGAGCGTGTTTATGGGAACGTATCTGAGGATAGGTGTATTTCCAAGGTCAGGATGATTAACAGAGAACTTAAACTTTAAACTCAAATACCAGTAAAAGTTTAATGACATGGTCTGTTAGAAACTTAGGCAATATTTAATGAACGTGGTATTACATTGAACATGGCAGTGTATATAGATATACCACATTATTCTTTACACATTTAGAATTTTAAATGTTACTTTGTTCATGTTGAAAACATACTTGTAACGTTCATGAGACGTGAGACTATTCGACTTTTTCTTGATGGTAGCCTAAGAGAGTTGACTGCAGAATGGCACATATGACCAATTAAATGCATTTTTCTGATCACATGATGCTCTGTTTAGAATGCAATTAATAGAGTGGAGGTGATACGGTGGCTTGTGGGTAGCAAGCCCGACACCAAGACGGCCCTAGGTAATCACCAGGTGGAGCAGTTTGGGTCTCTTCTGTGTGGAGTTTACCTGTCCTTTCCCTTGTCTGTGTGGGCCTATTCCAGCTACTACAGCTTCCTCCACTAGACAAAATACATGCTCGTTATGATAATTTGTGTTTCTAAAGTGCCCCTAGTTTGTGAGTGTGCGCGCCCCATGATGGATTGGCACCCTGTCTAGGGCTGAATCTGCCTTGCACCCTATGCTGCTGTATAGGCACTGGCCATAGCGCAACTCTGCCCAAAATCAAGCAGTTAAGAGATTGAATGAATAAATAAATGAATGAATAATAGTGGTTTACACAGGTTTTTGCACTAATGATATGTCTCCTAGTCAGCCTGCTCACTGTACCTCAATAAACCCTATTGCTATAGGCTTGCAGAGTACTCTACACTCTCTGTCTCTCACAATCAATAGGTCTTTAATTGATTAAGAATGACTCATCAGTGGTTTGCAGGCCTCCACTGCCACTGAGTCTTTACACAAAGTCGGCGTCGAGATCCATACAGAGAAAGAGAGAGCAGACTGTGATTAAAGATTTAGCAGATTTAGATCTTAGCCGCAAAGTTCATAAACTTTATTCTCTGCCTGTTTCTTAATCCCTCGATTTTATTTAGCAGGTAGTGTAAGCCTATGTTAGTGTTATTATTCAACTGGGGACTCTTCATCCCATCTTAAACTATGAAAAATAAAATGTGTACCAATGTTGTGTTTAGTATTTTGAGATGATGTTTATATGCTTTAAAGACTTATTCATACTACAACTAATTTTATATAGACGCTAAATATCTAATTAAATGTTATTTAATTTGTTAATAATTTATGTGGTGATTAAAAAAACATTTGTGTTGGTAATGATGAGTTAATGAGCTAATGAAGATTTTCAGAAAAAAGGTCTAATACTAGTTAACAGCTAGTAAAATATGCACTTTATATACATATAAATAATGTGAACATTTTATTAATAATGTAATGCCGTAAGTGGTAATGATGTTGAATAATGCTGAATAAATGTACTCTGTTCCTGAAGTGACAGGACTACAGTAAATATAGTAATATGTTAATATGCACATTATTAAATTGTTATTTAGTGTTTTTTTTTCATTTATTTTCACTATTATGTAGCCTCTGTTTAACTATTTTACTATTACTTATTATTTAAATAACTTCGTGTAATCCCTATATATAATGTCTATACCACCCAAAGAGGATGGGTCCTTCTTAGAGTCATGGTCCTCCCAAGGTTTCTTCCTGAGAACGTTTAGAGTTTTTTTCTTTCCGCTGTCACCCTAGGCACTATAGAACTAAATCTGACTTGACTCTGTGATAAGGAGGAATATATGATTAAATGATTGTTATGTCAAGACATCAAAATATCACTATTCTTCCATGGCTGTCATGTGCTCCATTTTTTTTTTGTTTTAAACAAAAACAGGTGTTACCTTTTGTTATACAATGGTATAATCTATTATTTTTTGTTATGTCATGCTTAAATAAAGCAGCCGTCTAAATATAGCAAATCTGAGAAAGAATTAACCAATAAAATGGCATATATCATTAGGTTGCTAATAGTGTCTCTGAAAATTCAGAAATGCAGTCAGATGGCTAATATTTTGGTAATTTGCACAAAACCCTGTACTGGCATGTGTCTCATGACATGATTAGCGAAAGGATTTATTTTGTATTCACCACTACTAGAATTATGGAATTAATATGCGAGCCTGGGAGTACCAATCATGTCACTTGGGCCTGATAAATGGAAGGATGTCTATATAAGATATTCCTACGTCTCTTCCTCTCTCTTTGCTCTTTAAATGGCATTTTAGAAGTAATCTCACACTTTCAATAGTTTAATGGCATGCATTTATTTGACAGTCTATGAGTTTGCATTGAAAGGTCATTGAGGTTGTACTGATAGCGACTGTGCATTAGGTGCTTAAATAATATAAGGCTGCATGAGGCATTGTAAGTCGTTTTTACAAGGCACTTAATCTTTCTATTTATCTGTGAAATATCATTCATCTGTGGGCCGCAGTGACATGGTCAGAGCTGTATAATTAATGGTACTTTACCCGTGATAATTTCTTTAAAATACTCAAATGCAACTGGCAGCTCTGGAGGCTGATTAAAAAAAATGGCTGCTGGAAATAAAAGTTACTGGGGACCAGTGTGGCACTTGCAAAATGAAGCTTGGCTGGTGTGTTTACAGAAACACAGAAATAGGCTGGTAACCTGTCCTTACCAGTAAATGTGATCAGGTTAAAACCTGGGTAAAATGGGATGCTTAGCTTTGCTTTTACACAGTTATTTATTACTTTTCTCCCCTTTAACCTTACCCTCCTGGCCAGGGCTACGGTGCGCTGGCATCAACCCCCAGAGAAAACAACGGCCATTCACAAGCATGCCCTGAATGAACTTCGTTTTTTTGCATGTTTGTCACACTTAAGTGTTTCAGAACATTAAACCAATTTAAATAGTAGTCAAAGACAACACAAGTAAACACAAAATGCAATTTGTAAATGTAGGTGTTTATTATTAAGGGACAAAAAAAATCCAAACCTACATGGCCCTGTGTGAAAAAGTGGTTGCCCCCTAAGAAAACCTAAGAACCTGCACTAAGAACATTGTGCCCACCATACAAGTCAGGAAGTTCCCCAACCAGAAGCCCTGGGTAAACAGTGAGGTACTGCAAATGCTACGAGCACACTCTGATGCATTTAGATTCGGCGATGAGGCTGAGCTCAAAGCTGCATAGTACAGACTGAAGAAGGCCATAAGATTAGCCAAAAGACAGTATAGAGAGAAGGGATTCTACTGCAATGCTGACCCCAGGCATATGTGGCAGATTTTAGTTCAAGATCCAACAACGCCATCAGCTCCACACACAGCCTCACAGACGACCTCAAAACCTTCTACACCCGCTTTGAGACCTCGACCCCCACCACCCCCACAGAGTACAAACAAACCTCCACCACTCAACCCCTCTTTCCACCACCAGTTATCACATCAGTCCAGGTACACAAAGCCCTGAGGAGAATCAACCCCCG
>JAUZSU010199308.1:0-11702 GCA_034780255.1 Parotocinclus maculicauda
ATATTTTCTTCAAATATGATCGTCGGCGGATCCGCGAAACAAGCAATAAAAAAGTCTGGCCTTATCAAGCTGTGTGAAACTGTACTGGTCGATTGTTTAAAAAAAAATAAAAAAAATACAAAAACATGGTCAATAATGAGGATTTTATATCTAAAGGGCTGCTATGGTTTTCAGTAAATTTTATTTTCTGCTCATGCGCACATCAAGCACACTTATACCTTAACCGTTATCCGAGGTTGACGTTCAAATTATTAAAACGAACCAATGAAATCGATTAAGCAGATGATTGACAGTTGGTATGAATTGTTTCGCCAAATAGGCTTATCGGTGGGCGTGGCTTATCTCAAGGTAACGTTTATAAGCCTTCGCGCTCTGGAGTGACCGTTGCTTGAAGATTTTTGGCGCCAGGATTTTAGCCTTAGCTGGTTTTGTGGAAGCAAAAATAACGGCTGCTTTAATTAGCGGGTTAAAAACGTATTCCTAACACATATATATTTAGACTGCTGTAAAAATTTATAAATATGGTAAGTGAGTGTATTTCTACAGTGTAACGCCATGTATAACGTACAAAATGACCGTTGACTTAGCTGTTTAGCTTAACTAATGATTTGTCACTCACTACGGTTTAGTTATCCTAGCAGGTTACCTCAAGGTATAACTTTTTATATGGCTCTATTTTAAATGACGTTAATCAGTCTCACTATGGTATCATAATTCATGTCGTATTAATCATTTAATCACTAAATTAACGGTGTTCCGTTCATTCCTCATTCGTTACTCTTTGTTCAAACGACAACACAGGGCCTGACATTTTCCTCACTGCATTTTAAGCCTTCCTGGATTCAGTTCTGAACAGAATTTTTAAGTAAGGCTGAATATTTATGGTCTGATACCGTTTGACTGTATAAATCGATCACGGTAATTCGGACAACCCTTCCAACTAACCGTTATAGCTCGGTATGGAGCGATAATGGGACATGACGTAATGCACCCAAACACATCATTCAGTGAGTCTGTTACCTTAACCTAAAATGCTCACCTGCCCTTGTCCCTACAGCGTGAGTGCATCTCTGTTCATGTGGGTCAGGCGGGCGTTCAGATCGGTAACGCCTGTTGGGAGCTGTACTGCCTGGAGCATGGGATTCAGCCTGACGGCCAGATGCCCAGCGACAAGACCATCGGAGGAGGAGATGATTCCTACAACACGTTCTTCAGCGAGACAGGGGCGGGCAAGCATGTGCCCAGAGCCGTTTTCGTGGATCTCGAGCCCACCGTGGTTGGTGAGCTTCCTGAGCACCGGGCACAACAAGTTTCCTTCCCTATGACACCATATAAATGTTTATATCGTTAAAAAACAGCACACAGCCATAGGAGAGACTATGAACTAAAGTCTGATCAGTTTACGGGTGTTTTTTTTTTAATTATTGAATTGATTCACTGAAATCGACAGAGAATTTGTCGTTTGTAGGCATTTTTTTCACTGGTTTTGCGTCTTTGTGTTCAGACGAGGTGCGGACTGGAACCTACAGACAGCTCTTCCATCCTGAGCAGCTCATTACCGGTAAAGAGGACGCAGCCAACAACTACGCGAGAGGCCATTACACGATCGGCAAAGAAATTGTCGATCTCGTACTCGACCGCGTTCGCAAACTGGTAAGGAGCACCCGGGAAAGACCTTTGTCCTGGAGCAAGAAAGTACATTTAAAGGAAGATTTTTAAACTGTCCCATTGACCATGGCAGATTATTGTTACAATGCATAATGCAAATCCCACGAGTCCGTTCCAGGCGCCCCTAGATACGAACAAGAAATCCGTTTTATTTAGGATAACCACAGTTTTACATACAGAAAACACTAAGTAAACATAAACACATTTACACATTGGTCAGTGGCTTGTATTTAGGACACGTCCACAGAAACGTTTGGGACGAGGCCGCAGGGTGACGCCCACTCAGAATGAATGTTTGGACTTACTCGAACCCGGACAGCGGTGAGCTTTAGCAGGTGGAACTCCCTATGGAGACGGAAACTCGTACTCACGTTTATCAGATACTTCACTACATGGTTTATTTACTACAGCGATGATAATAATAAATAATAAACCTGCTCGTAGCGCTCAGACAGGACGTCAAGAGCCAAAGGTCTGAGGTGTTACTCAAATAAAAAGGGTAAATAAAGTAAATGAACCAGATCTTATAATCCTGACTTGTCTAATTCAGCACCCTTAGTAGCTTTAAAGAGGCTCTTAAAGAGACAGTACACCTATTACTGCCCGTTACAGTGGGTGAAGGACGAAAACAGGTTAATGTGCAGTATTCAGTTATGTTACCCCCCGAAATGTTTGTGTGTATGTGTAGTTATACATTGTTGTTTGGTTGTCAATGTTTTACATGACCATTATTAAAGCAATAAAAACATATTAACAAAAAAAATTCATGTTTTCCGACTGAAGTTTTGGATCATCTTGTCCTTAATGTTTACGCAAAGATCCAAGCTTTTAATCAAGCCATATTTTAAACATTTTCTTTTCTTTTTTTTTTAGGCTGATCAGTGTACCGGACTGCAAGGATTTCTTATCTTCCATAGCTTCGGCGGTGGCACAGGTTCCGGCTTTGCCTCGCTTTTGATGGAAAGGTTATCGGTCGATTACGGCAAGAAATCCAAACTGGAGTTTGCCATTTACCCTGCGCCTCAGGTACCACGTTTTATCTCGTGTGATAGAATACTTAATTCATTCACGTTTTAAGTCTTTTAAACTGGTATTTGAGCTTAAATAGGAATTTGTTTTAAAATACAACCTGAGCAAAGTTACCACTTGTTGTATGCTTTCCCTCTGCGGCACGTCGGCGATTTAAATTCGATGCCCGCTGTTCGCGCTCAGGTGTCCACGGCCGTGGTCGAGCCCTACAACTCGATTCTGACGACCCACACCACGCTGGAGCACTCGGACTGCGCGTTCATGGTGGACAACGAGGCCATTTACGACATCTGCCGGCGCAACCTGGACATCGAGCGCCCGACCTACACTAATCTTAACCGGCTCATCGGCCAGATCGTTTCCTCGATTACAGCCTCGCTGCGCTTCGACGGCGCGCTCAACGTAGACCTGACGGAGTTCCAGACCAACCTGGTGCCCTATCCCAGGATCCACTTCCCACTGGTGACCTACGCGCCGGTCATTTCTGCCGAGAAGGCTTACCACGAGCAGCTCTCTGTGGCGGAGATCACCAACGCCTGCTTCGAGCCCGCCAATCAGATGGTGAAGTGTGACCCACGCCACGGCAAGTACATGGCCTGCTGCATGCTGTACCGCGGCGACGTGGTGCCCAAAGACGTCAACGCCGCCATCGCTACCATCAAGACCAAGAGGACCATTCAGTTTGTCGACTGGTGCCCCACAGTCTTCAAGGTAGGGCCAAATCCCAGAAGATGGAAGGTGCAGGTAGAGGCAAAACGCCACGTAACTGACCCCTACGGTCTTGGATACAATACAGAGACAAATTCTAATTACTCCTGGATCAGATTGGCGCAGCAAGCTTATTAAAGCTTCTTCTCGTTGTTCCAGGTCGGCATCAACTACCAGCCGCCGACAGTGGTCCCCGGCGGAGACCTTGCCAAAGTCCAGCGGGCCGTGTGCATGCTGAGCAACACAACCGCCATAGCCGAGGCCTGGGCACGCCTGGATCACAAATTTGACCTGATGTACGCGAAGAGAGCGTTCGTGCACTGGTACGTGGGAGAGGGAATGGAGGAAGGAGAGTTTTCGGAGGCACGCGAAGACCTGGCAGCTTTAGAGAAAGACTACGAGGAGGTGGGAATAGACTCCGTGGAGGGGGAGGGGGAGGAAGGAGAGGAGTAGATTCGCAAATCCTAAACCTGTTCAAACGTTCCATCCTTTGTCGCGTTCGCACCGTTTTAGAGCACGCCGTTCGCCCGCTTCTACCGACTCGCGTTTAGTTTACAAACAGTCATAAGCGTTCTTGATCAATAAAAATGTAATATCCGACCCTAAGCTTCTTAACGAGGCTGCTCAAAGTAATGCTTCTCAGATTGGTTCAATGTTTTACTACTAATAATAATAAAAGCTTCTTATTGGAAGTAATGTTAGTGTCATTCCAGTAGAGGGCAGCATCGAGGCACTCACAGGACACCCGTTTTCTTTTCATAGGCATGTTTATAAAATCACAACCTCAAGTTCGTCACTAAATAAACAATTCACGTACAGGGTGCGCAGTGTAATAACAGTATACGGTGGTACACCAGAACGGGAAGTAGCAGTGGGATAAGAAACCGTAAGGAATGTCCTCAAAGGCACTCTTTGAGTTATGGCTGTTCGGTTCGACCCTCGGGAACGTCCCACACAAACATAATTAGTGATGCATTCGTCTGAGCAGGTCCAGTTTAAAGCACGTCACGTTTTTAATAGCTACACCATACATGCACCGTTTAGAGGAAACCGAAAGGAGCGTTTCAGGGCTGCATAGTACCAGCGTCAGTGTAACGTACAGCGCTTATAGAAAATCATCCTCGTCAAAATGGGAAGAACACAAGTACAGTACTGCATTATAACCTGGAAATTCATATTTTACTAACCTAACATTCGCCTTATAATTACAGATATTTATCATCATTAAGCGTTAATTTGTTATTAATAATAATAAATTGAGGTTAGGCCAGACTTTTTATTGCTTGTTTCGCGGATCCGCCAACGATAATATTTAAAGAATACAAAAAAATTTATTAATTAATTAATTTTTTTTTTAGTATTTCTCGGATCCGCCGCAGTACTAATGGTTGAACCCCCAAAAAAACCCACTTTTTATTTTTTTTTTTTTTTAAAGCTTTTTCCGCCCTCCGGTGGAGAGCCAACAGTATTGTTCTGTACATTACATTTTTTTCCCAGATTAAATTTAATTGTAGATTAAATTTATTTTATTTCTTCCTCCTTCCTTGTATTGATTCCACATAGTCCTTGAGAAATTGAAAAGTGCTGAAAAATAAAGATTTATTTGTATTTTTTTTCCTCCCTCCTCAGTAGATTACAATTAAGCAATTAAAAAAGTTATGTCTTTTATCGAGATGGAGTTAGGGTTCAGTATTTTTTCTAATAGCCTCATCCTTCACCTGTGGACTTTCTGCTGCTTTTAGGGTTGCATGGCTGCAGAGGGGTCCGGGAATACTTACAAGGGCACAGAAAAAATGATAAAAAAAAATAAAAAATTGGTCAAGTTACCTCTATTCACCTAACAAACAGACAGACAGTGATATACGGACTGGATGTCTTACCCAGAAACGCCGTTAACCTTGCTGACTTCCACTGTGGAAATGGAGTGTTTGGCTCCGGATTGCACTTCCCATTCCACCTTCCACTGGCTGCTCTTGGCCTTTGTGCTCAGAAGATTCACTCCTTTCTTGGCTTTTACCCTGAAATGGCAAACGAAAGAATGTAAGACTTAGAAACCTTTTTATCTTATTATTATCTTGTTATCTTAACCTGAGGGAACGTCTCCGTTTCCCCCCAGTCTGCCTTCACCCAGTGAAGTGATCACCCAGTTTTGAAAACAACTGCCACTTAAAATCCCATTCATTCATCCATCCATCCATCCATTATATTCCTTTTAATCCACCCGGTGCCCTCTGGGCGCAAGGGCGTGAACAATCCTAGCCGGGGGGCTGATCCATCATAGGGCAAACACATACACAGTCACACACTAAGGGCCACTTTAGAGACACCAATCAACCTAACACACATCTTTGGACTGTGGGAGAAAACCGGAGTACCCCCACGCAGACACAGGGAGGACCCAGGCCTCTCCACCCTGGGATTGAACCCGGGACCTTTTTGCAGAACTGCTTTATTTTGATCGTTTTTATCTCGGTTATAGAGGTAACCTGATAAGCGCTGCCGGATTTGCCAGGATCCCGCCGCACTATGCCACAGCTCGAGAAAAGGGAGGCGGCACGGCCAACAAACTCTAATAGCATAATCTTTCAAAAGGGATTAAGCATCACACCAATTTTGGCGAGTGCGCTTCATTTTCCTGCACAAATGAAGAGGGTGGAAATGTGTCCCCAATTTAAGGCACGTCGCTTAACAATGGAAGTCCCAAAGCTGATTAATAAGCAAAGGCTAAATCTTATGGTATAAAGCTTCCGGCTGGTGTAACAGGCAACACACACACACATACACATACATACACACACACACACACACACACAGAAGCATGCACGACATAAAAGCAGCTTTGCCCAAGTGATGATATAAACCGTGGCATCCTTTCTCGTCGGCAGACACGCGCGTACAGAACGAGCCCCGCACCGCTAAGTTTTACGGTGATAAAATAAACAAACCACATGAAAACAGCCGTGCAGACCGCCTCGGTGAAGATAGTCCAATTATTTATTCATGTCACAGACTTGCTGTGCCAAAGCAAGCCTTTATTAAAGACTGCAGCGGAGAGACTGACTGCTAAACAGGAAACGTTGCTTCGAAACCCCCACAAAGGCTTAAGTCCTAATTGAAGTCCCGGACACACGCAGGGTTCGGGGAGGTGCAAATTATTTGCTTTTCAAATCATACAGATCCGGTTAATCGGCAAATCTACGTGTCCTAACGGAGGCCGCGTTAGTATTCGTCAGGGCTTCTTGGTCAGGGTCTTGTGGGCTCTGCTCAGACCTGCATTAGGATTAGTTGCAGACCAGCACCATCGCAAAAGGACAGTCCGATTACGAAGGTCTGCCCAGAGCTGATAAAATACACCTGAGCTTATCCAGGGCTTCTTCTCATTTCTTCACATTTTAGCCGAGCTGTTGTGGGAAATGTTGCAGGGGCTATCCCGGGAGAACTGTGCACAGACCTAAGCGTGCCCCGCATGGGTTGCCAGGTCAGAAGAGCAGTTATTCCCGACAGGTCTCCCCTCTACAAAGGCACCGCCAGTTGAACCAGCACCTGAACCCCGACTCGACTTAGGGACTTGAACCAGGGTCTTATTAATAACAATTAACAAATAATCATGTATTAATTAGACATGCCATGTGATCTTATAGGGAGTGGAGCCTCTAAATTAAGTCACGTTTTGGCTTGGATGGCACCACTGGGTCGTTTATATAGAAAGGGGCTTTAAAAATGGACTACAGACTACAAGGTTTAGGGTTCGAGCCCTGGCAATGTCAAGTTCCTGCTATTGGTCCTAGGGTAACTTCTTGGATTGTTTCTCTTGTAACTTTTTCTGTCACTCAAATATGGCTAGAGACGATGGCATTCAGATTTCTTTTACAATTGCCTTCAGAAATGACTATAAATTGAGATTTAAAAATGGAAGCAAATGTTCTACTCTTGCTCATCTTACACAAAGAAGTGAAAAAATTCCTGCATCGTTCCACCCCGGCTATTACCCTACAAAATCCCCCCAATAAAATCCCCCCATCCCCTAATTTTTTGTGAGCAGCACAGTAAGGTAATCCTTAGCCCTAAAAGGGTCGGAGAGACCGTAATGCAACGCGCCAAGCCAGATTAAACGAGAGGGAAGTACTAAATTATTTAAAAAGCAATAAATGTTTTGAGTTCACACTCTCAGCTTTTATAATGCTGAGCAAGCTGGTACGGAGGAACGCGAACGAAAAGACGTGAAATAGGGGGCAGGTCTGATAGGGTTAACGGCGTTCAAAAGGTGAGGGCCGCTCGGCTGGATCTGACGTGCTGAATAAAGGCCGCTCGCTCGTGCTGGCAGATCAGTGAACTCCTATCTGTACAATCAGCTTGGGGTCTGTGATATCGGCCTGGCTTATCAGCGTGAGTAAACAGCTCTGAGATCTCCCAGCAGCATCAAACCGGAACCCTGAGGGCGAGCGAAGCATAGTGTTTGTGAGAGAGCGAAAGAGAGAGACAGACCCGTGCAGAGTGCGTGTGAAAGATTAGATAGAAACGATTATCAGTCCAGAAATACGGGCAACCAGAGCTTCTTATGTGAGGAGAAAAACAATCAGGACTTTGAGCAGGGACTCGAGGCTGGGTCAAAACCGAAATATCGACCGGCGTCACCGAATGTCATGGGACGAAGAGAAAACGTATGGCCGCCCCGACACGCTGTCGATAAGAACCTGTTATAATTCAAGCTGAAGAAAAACAACGGCCTTGCCCGGACCTTTGGTCGCCGCCCCTATAAAGGTCGGTCAAATTCTGAAGCGACAGGGCGCTTGCAGAGGGGGCCAATCTTTATGCAGGATTAACCCCGAATGGGCTTTTATAGGTTCACCCCGTTTCGACCGGAGCGCTCCATCCAGCTGCACCTAGCTGATAATGAAAACACACATTCCGTCCCACGGCTTTGAGGAGCCATCCATGACCGAGAGCGGCAGCTCCAGTCGGCCGTTTTACCCGGTGCCGCGTGGCGCCCCTTATCTTCATCTCCCACCAGCCCCCTCAAAACCCCCCCGGCTTTTGTGCTGAGAGAACAGCGGCAGATCACAGGCCGAAAATATCAGAGAGATGCAGCGCGGCCTTGCAGGTGCTACCAATAAATACCTTCATAAAAGTTGGAAGGTAAAATGCAGACTTTTAAGTTCAGGAGACAGACGTTTGCAGGGCTGTGTTTAGAGAGGAACGCATAAATACACACCGCGCGATGGGTGGCGTCACCGGGACGGACAGACGGACGGACGGACAGACGGACGGACGGACGGACGGAATGTGTTTACGTTGCCATTCGTGATCTGGCTGCAGGTTTGCAGGATATCGTCGTTTTTTTTCCTCTGACCTGGCGGCGCCGGCGTTTTTATTTAGGGAGCTGGTCAAATTATTTTTCCTAATTTGAAAGAAGATTTGAAAGTGTGGAGGAGAATCTGCAACTGGCGTATCTCCATTTACAACCCCCCACCCCTTTCTCCAAATGTTTAATCTCCACCCAATCCCGGTCAGGGTGGTATGGGATCTGGAGCCTAATCCAGAATTTACCGGCCACAGACCGACGTTCTTCATAGGACTTCTGCTCAAAATAATCCCGCTCCGAAGCAGAAAACAAACAAGGACGACGTCAGCGCGAGAGGATACAGGGCATCTGGAGCGCTCGCTGCTCCTGACACTGTAAAAACGTAAAAATACAACCCAAGCGTGACAGCGTCTGCAAATAACCGCACCGCTTTCTCAAAATCCCCCCCGCCTCCCCGCCTTGGACAACTGCCTCAGCACTCGGAGCTGTTCGGTCATGTCGCGCTCGGCCGACCGGGAACTCGGGACAGCAATTAAAATGGCACATTTGCCTATCCTTTCTCCTCTTCTCTCTAAAAATGGGCCGTCCCTTCCGATTTCCACTCGGCAGCCCACGACACGCCGGAGAAAAATCGAGCCGTGATGGATAACTCCGGCCTTTACTGGCCGTGCCCGAGGCGGTGTGTTACTGGAAAAAATATGGCTGCGAAAACCAGTTTAAAAAAAAAAAAAAGGAGAGAGACGGAGAGGGAGAAAACCCGTAAATAAGCAAGAAGAGAAATGTCAGCACAAGTGTATCTCTAGAGCATTATGCACTCCTGCTCTGTATCTATGCACTATCCACTCCGCCCCGGCATCTGTCCGGCTCTAAACCCAGGGTTCTCCGTTGGTTCTTTGAGCGCTCAGGGACCTTTGTGGTAACTTTTAGCACTGTGGTCAAAACAAGTATCCTACACTGGACCCGCCATGCACACCTTTTACATTTTACATTTAAGTCTTGGTGGAAGCACAGCATGACCTCTTTGTGCCTTTAATGGCCTGCTAATCAATTATGGGCCTCATTTTAACCTGCTAATGTAACCATGTCAGATGTGTCTACATTTTTAAAAGGATATTAAGGCCTTGATTTCGGAAATTCCTAGTCCTCTCCTCTCATTAAAAAAAACCTACCTTCCCTCGGCCAGGTAGCCCATATTGATACGCACATTTTTGTACTGGTAGGTCTGGAAGGAATTTCTGTCAGAGACTTGATTTTCTTTATTCGTCCATTATCTTCCGCTTAAATCCACACGGGGCTGGCAACTCCGGGCGCAAGGGCAGGAACAACCCTAGACAGGGCAACAAATCTATAGTAGGACACAGTTACACACTAAGGGCTACTTTAAAGACACCAATTAACCTAACACATGTCTTTGGAATGTTGGAGGAAACCGGAGTACCCAGAGTAAACCCACGCAGACACGGGGAGGACATGCAGACAGATAAGGGACCAATTACTTTCCACTGATAGTAAGTTCATTTGCGGTCATTGAGAAAAAAAGATTCAGTATTTTGTAAGCAGTTTGCACTCTAGTCTGTATTTTACATCATGTACTCTCTCATCATGCAACTGCTCTCTGTGCCTTATGCTTTCTGGCAAACAAATCAAGAAACGCATACCGATTTAAGGCCTTTCCACTCCCAGTTTTAGCACAGAAAAGCTAAGCCGTTAATAAGCAGCTACTTTGCTCACTTCCATATTCAGACTCTTAAACCTACTGCATTCTACGTTTTTTTTTGTTTCGTTTCGTGTTTACATTCCTCATTTAGGGGGACCGTGAGTAAGGTAAGCAGGTTGTCCCAAGGGCAATGGCTCATGCTGCCCCAAACACCCCCACCTCACCCCACCCCACCCTACCTCACCAACGTTCTTAATCCTATTACTGGAACTAATAAGAAAAGGCATTACAGTTGCTGTAACATGCATCGCTGGACCCATTAAAATGTTTATTAGACGCTCGAATTGTTCAATTATCAATCTGAACACTTGTCCTAAATATAGAACTGCGTCAGGAAAACGGTGCAAAAAAAAATATTCCCAGTGCGCTCTCAACGGAACGCTGCGGCAATCCCAACGTCTTTAAACGGAGTCGTGCAAAAAGACACATTAGAGAGAAAAACCCCTTCCAGCGGCTGCAGACGATGTTATAAATGTGCAATGCCACTTCTGTGGTGCAACTTCTGAATTCCGACTTGCAATAGTTTTCCAATCCCTCACGGAAAGAAAGAAAAAGGAGGAAGGACACAGAAGGGTAAAGAACAATCATGGACCTCAGTAATCTTTAATGCAAAACAAAGAAATAGTAACCCAGCAGACAGGATGAGCACAGGGATTGCAATCCATCAAAGTTTGAAGCAAGACAAAGTTCAATCATTCTTAGGTGTCAGAAAAAAAAAGGTGATCATCCAGTAAAACAAACGAGAGAATGCAAACAACAGCGCTACGTTCCACAGCAGCTGGAACTGTGACACGATCCGTTCCCAATCCAGCTGTGTACAAATCTAGAGACGAGCCACATGTCATTGCGTCCTATTAAAAATAGTGGGTTTTCAATTTCATTTGTATCTGTCTCGTAGCAAAATGTAGCACCAGCTCACACTTGTAGACAAAGACAAAATGGCCCATTGGCCCATTCTTGTATGAAAAACTACACTGGACACCTTTAAGTACCGTAAAAGGGTCAGTCTTCCCACTGGGTTGCCTTTCAGCAGCCTAACAAGAGCAGGAATTCCCAATATGTAAACTGCAGAAGGTCAGTGTGTTTACACGCACTTGGGTCTGTGGTGGCCAAGTGGATATGGTACTGGACTATGGACCAAAAGGTCCAGGGTTCAAATCCCACCTGTGCCACAGCTGGGCAGAGCAAAACCCTTAACAAGTTGTCAGGATTCGCGTCGCGATCGCTCTATGTCGTCGCGTTCGCCACGTGGGGCGGTTTGTTTATGTTTTCGTGTGT
>JAUZSU010199319.1:0-11702 GCA_034780255.1 Parotocinclus maculicauda
AGGACCCAGGCCGCTCCACCCTGGGATTGAACCCGGGACCTTCTTGCTGTGAAGCAGCGGTGCTACCCACCAAGCCCCCGTACTGCCCTCTGTTGGAAATTATCAAAACAATACTACATAATGACATACATGATGCAATGTCAGGTAAGAACGATTATTCAAAAACAGGAAAAAAAAATTATTTGGATTCTCGATAAGCAGAATCCAAATCGATAACAAGCAAACAAAATCCGACTCTTAATTATAATAAAGTAACATGGTTTATTAAGTTCATGGCCTTGTTAGCACACAGCTCTTTTCAGAGATGCAAGTGTTCACGTTGGCACCAGTGAAAGCAGATGTTCACGGTTCAGTAGATCTTCACGGTCCTTTACTACAATATAAAGAATAAAATATTATTCAGTACAAAAGATAAGGACTCTCATGAACTTGTGTCTCATTATCCATCCTCAAGAGCATGGCTTCTTCAATTGTACATAGGTTCTTTTAAAGGTACTTCCTTATGCTTCTTAGAATTGTTCTCTTATCTCAGTTCCCATGGAACTGGAACTAGAATTAAGTCTTGGTCTAGAATTTGTCCAGAGTTGAAGGTCTAGCTGTACCGTGCTATACAATGCCACTGTTCTGTGTACGTAGCACTAGATTAAGTAATCCTTATGTTTAGGATAGTTTAGCTGTATTTACCAAGTTAGCACTTGATAAATCAAAATGAAGGCATTTCTTCCCCATCATCAATCTCCTGTTCCAATTTGATCACTTTTTTGATCACCACAACAGAGGGATGGATTACGCATAGTGGTAAAAGTGACTGAGGAAAATCCAGTCATTGTGAGAAGATTACTTCTTCCAATTTGATCACTTCTATTTCTCGGAGACGATCTACTACTCTGACGTAGAGCATTTTATTATATCGTGAGAGAGCTACACCAGTAAGAAGCAATATACATGCAATATGACATCGTCTAAAGTACTTTGCTCTTCTGTCACCGTTACAGCCATGCAGCTTAAAGTACCTGGGTGATTTGTGATGATTAGGTCATAACCTTGTTTGTCTATACGCCGTTATTCCGTATGCAGTTGCATTATCCTGAGAGTCACTCCCTTGGACTTGCGCCGAAACTTGGGTTCAGAAATGATTACATTGAACCCTCACAGCTGAGTTCTTCCTTCACTGCCCTCCTCTTTATCTCCCTGTCCTCCCACTGTTCCGGGTGGTAAATGGAGGTCGTTATTGCCATCCAAAATGACTCCTGGGATCACTTGTCCCGCTCTGTGATGGAGCAAAAGTGAACAGAGGGATGGATTACGCATAGTTGTATTAGTGACTGAGGGAAATCCAGTCATTGTGAGAAGATTACTTCTTCTGTAATCATAGTGCAAGAATATGACTGAGAACTGAGGCAGGACGCGAGGATATGTTTGGATTACCTCACTGGTCCCAAAAAATGACAGAATGAGGTCTTTTTAGTTAAGACTGTACACATCTGGAGATTCATTTATGGCTATAGGGTCCATCTAGGTATTAATTGGTGAATATAACGCTGCACACATCTGTCTAGGTATCAACTGGTGGATATATTATGCCAACTGGATACCGCTTGATATCGAATACCATCAAGCGAGTATAGTATATTGGATTTAAAAACTGGTTAGAGATTTTTTGTTTTGACTATTAATTGGTGAATATATTAAATAATAAGGAATTATTAGATGGCTATAATAGATCCCATTATATTAACTGGGGGCTACAGATCAGAGAGTTTATTGGTGGTAATAGTAGGTCATCTGGGTGTTAATTGGTAATTACACTAGATGGTCTAAGTACCGATTGGTAGCAATAGTTGACTTTGGTATTAGTTGGCGGTTACAGTAGATCACTTGGCAATAATGATTGGTTACTGTAGATGATTTGAGTATTGACTGGTATCAATAGCGAATTTCTTAAGAATTGGTTTGCTATAATAGATCATCTCCTTTTAATTTGTGGTTATTTGTAGATCACCTAAGTGTTCATAGGTGGCTATAGTAGATAATCTGGTATTAATTGTTGGCAGCAGATCATCTAAAGTTAACTGGTAATTATAGTAAATTTGGTTTCAAGTGGTGCCTGAAGAAGACCATCTGCTGTGTTTTTGTTTTAATAGGTGGTTATAATAGATCATCTGATGTTAACTGTTGGTTATAATAGATAATCTGATGTTAATTGGTGGCTGTATTAGATCATATCGGTGTTTATAGGGAGTCATATGGGTGTTTACTAGTAGTTATAGTAGATAACCTGGTATTAATTAGTGGTGGTATAAGATCATATGGGTGTTAACTGGTAGTTATAGTAGATAACCTGGTATTAATTAGTGGCGGTATTAAATCATATGGGTGTTTACTGGTAGTTATAGTAAATTACCTGGTATTAATTGGTGGTGGTATTAAATCATATGGGTGTTTATAGGTAGTTATAGTAGATAACCTGGTATTAGTTGGTGGCAGTATTAGATCATATGGGTGTTTATTGGTAGTTATAGTAGATAACCTGGTATTAATTGGTAGTTATATTAGTTCTGAGTGTTTATAGCAGATCACCATGTGTTAATTAATGGTTATAGTATGTTTTCTTTAAATTTCCTGATATTAATTTGTGGATCTAATACATAGTCCAGGTGTTTATAGTAAATCATCTGGTATTAGTTAGTTAGTTGTTGGGGTTGAATGCCATGATTTTCCTTGGGTCAACTTCATGACAAGAATGTTTGCAGTGAGTTAATTAACATGGCAGCAGGGTATAGGTCATCATGCAGTGACATTCAATATATCGACCCTTTGGTTGTTACTCTTGTTTTTTAAAGTCCATTAGAGAGGAATCTGAGCAGTTTCTTAGCTTTGGTTTCTTAGATTTTAATGGTTGGTTAAAGGAGATCATGCGGTTGTTTCTAGGTGGTTATACTGTAGAGAACCAGGTGTTAACTAGTGTTTATAGTAGATCAGTTGGTATTCAATTGTGGATGTAGTGCACCATCTGGGCAATAATAGATCAGTGCACTCTACCAACAGGAAACATATGTGAAGCATGTCATTTGACATCAGTACATCTCGTGCCATGTCATCGTTCAGATTCATGCCCCCTTCCTGCAGGTCTTTTATGTCTCAGATTGGTTGGCTTGTGCGTTCTTTGGCTAATTGCTTGGCCACAGCAAGAAGATTCAGAAACAGAATTTTTAATCAAAGTTACCGCTTTACTCTTCATTTGCAAGTCTAATGTGGATCGGGGTCTGGTGTGAGAAACGGGAGAGACGTCCAATGGCACCAGCCATCCCTCACCCTCATCACTCGGCTCTAGATTCAGCCACACTCTTCTCTTAGACCTTGATGCTGTGACTCCATCCGATGCCAAAGATTAAAGGTGGAAGTAAACACAGGAATTAAACGAAGCATCTCACACGCTTCACATAGACGAATGGACTGGCTTATCTCTGAGGCGTGGAGTCAAGAGTTCATCAATCCCTCACAAATCTTGTTTGCGCCGTCTGCCACACCTGAAAGATTTTAATTCCGAGTGCTAGATGAAAAAAGACTCCCCAAGGCAGTCTGTCAGGTTGGCCCATTTTCTCACCTTTCTCGTCTTGATTTGATTCATGGCGAACCGTCACGGTATTCGTCGCTGATTAAAATGGGGGTGTTGATTGCACCCAAAACAGAACTACCGTCTGATCTGTTCTGAGGAGCAAAGATGAGTGAACATCAGGTACCAGGTAGCACATTAACATGGCATTTTTTACTCAGACAGAATTTGAGGCAGAACCAGAAAACTCTTGTTAGACCCCTGGCTGTCAGATAGCAAACGGAAGGTTAATGATTCTTCCAACATGGTGCTTAATCAAATCCTGACCCTTGGGCAAAAAAGGTGTAATGAAAGTTTACATTTATCTATGAAATAAACAATCTAAAAACAGTCACAATTTAAGGTTTAAATGCGTATTGAAAAGTGCCTCAAGCAAAGCAGCAGATAAATTACAGAAACGACCCAAGAAGTCTTATTCACTCAAACTTTTTAATTCAGCTAACAAGCTTTTACATTACATTTAATAGACAACTTTATCTAAAAACCTAATTGCCCAAAACGGGAATAGCAAAGGCCGGGATTTAATTTAACCACTGAGCCAGCTCTGACCTACGAGCTGCTGGACGTAACTATACATTTATTAATACAAATATATTTATAAACGGGTTGCCTTTCTCCTTCTTAAGCAAGATCCTCAACACATAATTGCTTGGATCGGTATCAGTTGTAAGTCACTCTATATAAGGGCGTCTTTTATAGGACTAAATGTAAATACTCAATGGGCTCATTGTGCATCCAGACAAAATCCAGGAGCCAAAGACAAGACTTTTAATCCCGACTTACCTTATCTGCCCCAAGACACCCTTATCCAGAGCGATGCAGTCCAAGAAACTGTGGTTGAAGGGCCTTGAACAAGGACCCAACAGTGGCAGCTTGGCAGAAGTGGAATTTGAACCCTAGGTCTTTGGGTCCATAGTCCAGTACCTTAACTAATAGGCCAATCTCATACCAAAACAATTAGGAACAACAAGCTGTCTAGGTGTCTCGACTCTTAAACATGTAATATAATCAGCACCACCAGCACCTATTATTTCCTTCATGCTGGAATCTCAGCTTGCCTGGTTGTCAAGTAAATTTGTTCAACATGCCCTTTTCTGTAAATCCCCTCTTGCCACTTTGACTCCCACTGGGTTGGGTGAATTGTGTTTTGTTGAGTGAAAGATGAATACCCCCTCAGAAACTTGAGATAAACAGATACGAACACCTCTGGTTACACTGGGTTTGGCTGGTAACGTGGTATGGGGAAGTCTTGGAAGCGAGACAAATGTATTGGACATTAAGCCCAAGAACTGCAGGAGTCAATGGGGAACAGTGATTCTTCTACATCCTCATGAAGCCCAAACAGATTGCCTTTGCTAGAAATATTGTCTGGGTTCTGCTGGGAGGTCCAAATTTGGTGACCCATCTCAATGAAAGGCACTGACGCTGTACCTGAATTCTGTTTAAGGACCCGATAAACTCATGCAGTCTGACCATTAGCTTCAAAGTGCCAATGTTCAAGGTACATGATTTGTGTTCGTGTCTGAGCCAGGGTTAGGAGCAAGCTGACTGAGGGAACGCTGGTTCATGATTTTTATAGTTCTTCTTTGGGTCTTTGAGTGATTCCAGAATGAAAGGAATTGCAATTAAATTCTGCCCTGAATCAACTTAATTGTCCAGAGTTTAGTTTAGCATTTTATATAGAACATTTTAACGGTGTCAATATTTTTCATTAAGTTATGATCTATATAATGACGTTTTTGTTTTCGAGGTTCCTTAGTTTTGTTCTGAGCACTTTTGCTTGAACGCCAACCCGCTGATGATTGACGCTTCTTGGATTTCTTAACGGACGGTTTTATTTTAGTCCCGTTTCCCTCCAACTGACTGATAATGTAATTGAAGATGAATTAAAGGCCCAAATTCAGTTTTCTGAGCTATCTGGAGCTAATCTGTATGTCTTTCGGTGTGCGTTTGTGTGTGTGTGTGTGTGTGTGTGTGTGTGTGTGTAAAGCACACTGGGCACAGATGGTGTGTGTTTGGCTTGGTTGGACATTTTCAGGTACATGTTAATTTGGCAGCAGTCTGTTAGAGATGTTTGTGGCCTGACACTCAACGAACTGAGAATGGTAAGGTCAAAGTCAGCTGCTGCATATTCAACAACATTGAGAAATACCTAACCTTATTTCGTCCCCACTGATTCTACCATTACATATGTAGATCAATCAGCCACACCCTTAATACCTCACACAGACCAAATGTAGGTAAGCGACCATCTGATCAACGCCCTTTCACCAATCAACACTGCAGAATCCGCAGTTCTGAAGCGTTTGTGTAACAACCTCACTGGTCGTGCGATCGCTTGATTGTTAGCTCACATGGATTAGGGCCGGTTCTAACTCGGTTGATGTGTTTGGAGACTTGTCTAAGGTACTCATGTTTGCACATATTGTAACAAGCTGTAAAAGGGGTTCGGAAGTCTATAGGCCTGTCCTATTGTAAGTAGTACTCCTTTGTTTGCTCCCTCACTCTCTGCATATTCTCTCCAACCCATAACTGTACAAAAGTGGTTCACATTCATTGGCTGAAAAACAGATGTTAATGATTGGCAATAAGGAACGGTTACATTTGGGCTTGCCAAAGGCCATAGTGTGAAAGAAGGAGCTGAATTTGCAGTTTTAACGAAGGGGGCGGTCGTACGGGTCTACCAGCAGTGGCAAAAATCCCAGGCTAAAGGAAATTATTGGCAGAATCTGATAAACAGGGACAAGTCATATTTCACGGAACAAAAATCACTACTCTTCCAGTCAAGAAGTGACGCTGCACCACTTTGGCAGCCATATAAACTGACATCTATTTCATGTGGTTGCAACAGAGATATAACTGAATCCTCGCCTAACTTAAAGCGCCTTGAAAACCCTCACAACCCAAACATCTCAAATGACCAAAGCACAGCCCTGAAATTTAGAGGAACAAGGCTCATCGACTGCTTTCCTTGCAACAAACACACCCCACACAGATAAATATTATTCCATACCGGCACTCAGCATAGCTCCAGCACAAGCAGTTCTGGGTGAGAGCCGTGTCTCTTGGGGTGGCGGTTTGGCCAAATCCTTTGTCAAAACCACATGAAGAGTGTGCTTCTCTAGATCTTTCATTTTCTCTTGGAATTTGTGGCAGATTCGAGCCTTTTTGGACAGCAACAGGAATGGAGAGAAGCCACATTAGAAAGCCAACACGTGCTTCTCTTAAATCAAGTCTTCGAGGTTTTTAGCTCTCCTTCCATGACCGAACAGAAACAGACATTTTTGGACACCCACATAAATGATATGTAAAACAAGGGTATTAGTATTGAAATGGGGAAAAAAACAATTCTCAATGGATTTTGTTTAGGGCAGAAAGTCGATGAGTGGTTGGAAGTGCAAACCTATAAATGTGTAATACTGAGAGTGACTCCAGGATCAGTACAACTTATTCTACTGCCAACTGTTTCTTAATGGAGACTCCAGAAATAAATGCTTTTTATTGTGTCCCAAATGAGCATTGCGGAAATTGCAGAGCTCTAAAACCAGGAGGGATGTCCACAGACTTTAGTCTATACAGTCTGTGTGCACGAGATAAATAAAGGAAAACTCATTTCACTCTACTCGGGTCATTCCAGGTAAAGGTTCAACGTTCTTCCACTTAAGGGAATTAAACCCTGACAGCGTCAGATACGATCATTTTATTATCGTGACGAACACGTACAACACTCCGTTCCTCTGTCGATGGCGACAAAGCCACTCGTCGAGCCAGAACCACTAGATCAACAAACCTAAAACTCCCTGCGCCCCCATAAATATGAAGTCATATTACTGAAGTAATTTGCAAAATTGATGTGAATGGAGCGGTGGAGTTTCGAAACACAGAGTTCCCCCAGAGTTTCACAACACATCAGACTAACATTTGATTTCAATTTACTTCCAACTAAAAGTTCAAAAACGATGCTAAAAGGGAAAAAAAAGCTTTAAAAAATGTATAAAATAGAAACTAGGCATAAAGCAATTTGTGATTGTGATTGGTTGGAACCCAGAGGATGAGTCATATCATATCAAATTACAGCTCCCCCGTTTATTTATGTGGTTTAATTAACGTCGTTTTCAGCATCAGTGCCCATTTATGACATAAACAAGGTTACATTGGAACTAGTCATACATATTTAGTTTTTTATCAGAGCCAATTTAGCGTAGTTAATTAATCGTATTCATGCCTTTGGAATGTGGGAGGAAGCCGGAGCACCTGGAGTAAACCCACGGGGATAATAAGGGGAGGACGTGCAAACTACACACAGGTAGAATCTGAGATCAGGATCAAACCGGGAACGGTGGAGGTGTGAGGCCACCGTGCCCCCATTAAATCAGAGAATCCTGAATACACCGCTCTCAAAAATTAGGGATAAACAATATAATTCTTTCCACAGTGCAAATTGGTCAGAGATAAATACTTTGGCTGTAACGAACTTAAATATGACATGTTTTAAGACTGTTTACAGTTAAAGTACTGGATTATGGACTAGAATGTCCAGGGTTCGAATCACCTTTGTTAATATGATGCTGTTCTGAGCAACCCACAATTGCTTGTTTATTGGTGGAATACACACAGTGACAGTGACAGGAAACTGTTCTGAACTCAGCCTGAACTTTGTGTTCCAGTAGACCCATTTGGACTTTACACAAGTGCCAGGAATTCTACATTGCCCGACTATATATGGTGCTGGGGGAATGCACTGAACATTGGCAGATGCCCTTTTCCAGAGTGACTTACAATTGGTGCAATCTTACAATCCAAGCAATTGTGGGGTAAGGGCCAACAGTGGCAGAATGACAGAGGTAGGATTTGAACAGTGGACCATCTGGTCCACAATCTAATACCTTAACCACTAGTCCTCCACAGACTCAGTACAACTCCTTAATCGACAGACCTTACCTCACTAGAGCACTGGTCCCCAATGCTGGTTCTACCCCTGCATCGGGCAAAGAGCGACCCTTGCCAGCCCTGCAACGGAATGGTGTCCTCTGCACAGTATGCCCAAAAGCAGGGTATGCCTTCTGTTCTCCAGTATGGTTGCTGCGACCCTTAAAGGGAAAAGGCAGGGTTGGGCATCACATGCAGTACTGTGATCATGGTTGATGGTGTCATGTGGGAAGGCCAGTTGGCTCATCCTTTGGCTGACACAGATGTCCAGGAAAAGCAGGATAAAACATGGGCGATCACATAATTACCCGAGCATGACGGATTTCTCAGGAACACTGTAGGGTTGGGAATAATCCAGCCATAGAACAGAGGGCAGCCATGCAGCAGATTCAATGCAGCCCCCATTAATTGAGTGTAATATGTTCTTTGTTGCCTCCTCAGGCACTTTAATCACCATTACGGCCATCATTACAAGCGATTCCCAAATCCTATTAGACTGATCTGTTTATAATGGCTAAGCAGACATCCATGCAGATTTTGTTTACTAAAACTTTAAGCATTGGCACCCATGTTCTCTTTTATTTTCTGCTTAACAGCAGACCAGCAAGGGAGACCACAGAGCTTCCCAGTGTAATGGAACGTTTGGTCAAAAGTAAAGTCAAATCTAACAAAGGAAATACATGAATACAAATCAATGCACACCATATACTAATGGAGGCGTCTCCCTACAAAGACGTAAGACATGCCACCTCCTTATTGCTCCCAGACGAGATTCTGTCCTTCACTGACCGATTATAGTGGATTTCATCCACAATTGCTGTTGTCATTGTCACAAATCTTCAGTTTTAATGGGCACTGAGCACTAAATGACATACAGTGGTACCTTACCACTCGACCAAGATCCATTAACAAATAATGCAACAAATAACGTATTTAACTGGTTCCGACACCCACCAATAGCAAACAACCTTGCATTATTCATAGTATTTTATAGTACAACATATGTAAATTAGGGGATATTTCATTAAAATGGTGAGCAGTAAGCATGACGCCTCACACAGGTAATGTTATGTTCATGTTTTATCCTGATGGTCACTACACACCCGTATCTGTCTGGACCATCTCCAGGTATATAGTGAAATGAAATCGTGAAATCTGTCACGCCACCCATTGCGCTGTTGCCTTCGTTTGCAGTGGCGTCGTCAACAAGAAATCTGGACTGTTAAGGACTAGAACCGTAGTGTCTTTACATTAAATCCAGGTTATGTTTGGGATCCGATTGGGTTTAATTATGGAGGACTCATGGCGAGCAATGCACTGGTCCAGATGCTGGTGTGATCATCTGGGGAGCCTTCACATACTACAGTTGGTCACCCTTAGTGATAGGGTGATAGCTCAGTGATATGAGCAGGACGAATCCCTGTATTATTCAGCAGGATAAAAGTCGCCCCCACACAGCACATTTCCCAGGAATTTCTCTGCAACATTTTCTTGGCCTGCCCGGTCATCAGATTAATCACCAATTGAGTATTTTTGGGACCAACTGGAACAACCGCTACAGCAACCTATAAGTGTGCAGGATCTACAGGCTCAGCTGCAACATCTGTGGGCAAATGAGCCATACAGAACCCATGCCCAACTGTATCTTATCTTGTATCCAGGCTAGAAGCGGCCTAACAGGGTACTAGGGCCTCCTTTTAGTTAGTACAGTTTTTCAACTTAAGCTTTTGTTTTAATAATAGTGATAATAGTAATAATATTAATTGTGATCACTTACATATACCATCATTAGATTCATGCTTATAAAGTATATATAACAACTCTGTCTTGGTTAATTTATTTATGTAAATCAGTGCAAAGTGTTAGTGGTCGTCCAGCCTTTGAGAAACAACAACACTGAACAACAACAGCAGCAAACCAGTGTTGAACAAGTGCCCTAAAAATCCTCTCACAACAGCCTGCTCTGGCTTTATCCCAACAACCCTTTCACCTATTATTCAATTAGCAAATTACCGATATCAACATAGACATCCATTCAATTACTGACCACCATCCAGCAATAAAACCTTTTTACATCAGGGGAAAAGTTGTTTACCAGAACAGTCTCCTCTGAGTAGTTTATTCATTCCCGTAAAAACATTTATCATGGAGAAATTAGAAAAGTAATTACCGCCTAATTAGGAAGATTGGACAAATAAATTTACAGTGCTCACTGGTACGAGTACACACTGCACTCAAGACTCAACCCACACAAACACACACACAAAACTCAGTCATGTACGAATCTCTTATGAACTACAAGGACATCTCATTTTTCTTCCAAGCCTTGAAACGGCACCGAATTCCCTCTCGTGCTCGTCTGGTAAATACAAAGCGACGGTAAATACAAAAACTGGAGGCAATATATCAAGTCTCAATTCCCATCTGCTGTTCCTGATGAGGGCCGTGGTGATAAGAGGATAAAAAAGTCATCCCAGACTTCTCCATCCATGTTCCTTCTTGGGGATCCATAAACGTTCCCAAACCAGTAGAGAAATAATCACTACAGCGAGTGCTGGGGCTTTCATGGGGTCTTTGTCTCTAGGGATGCCTGGAACAATGCTAGAGGGAATCGTCCAGGAAATAACCATACCATCTCTTGTTGATCAGAAGGAGCAGAGATTCTAGTTCGCAAAAACTGCTCACCCTGTTACGGAATGCAAACAGAGCAACCATGTGTAGGAACCCAATTTCTGCCACTAGATCCAAAGACCAAGACCAAAGGTGAGGACAGGAAGCCTCATTTACCACCACAGACTACAAAAATTACTGCTGCTGATCCAATCTATTAATATCCTGATCTGTTTCCATCATTCAATAAGACACTTGAGGTACCATAAGTGTCAGATGTTCTAGCTACAACATGCACGAGCGTACGATCGAGTCCTGTTAAGATACATAAACATCTTAACATCCATCCCTATACAACTTCTCCATCTAGGTTGGTAAACATTTTCTTTACAAATTTTGGTTTAGGTGGGCTGGGCACAAAGTTGACACCCCTGACCTGGTGCAGGTTATTGGGAGAAAAAGGCTATGGGACTGTGGTAGCCTAGTGGTTAAGGTACTGGACTATGGACCAGAAGGTCCAGGATTCAAATCCCACCTCTGCCACAGT
>JAUZSU010199341.1:0-11701 GCA_034780255.1 Parotocinclus maculicauda
GAAACTGGTCTCCTCTGTCCCCAGACGTCTGTTGAGTGTTGTAAGAAGAAGGGGGGATGCCACACAGTGGTAAAAATTGCCTTGTCCCAACTTTTTTGGGATTTCTTGACGCCATGAAATTTGGAAACAACATATTTTTCTTAAAATGATACATTCTCTCAGTTTAAACTTTTGATCTGTGATTTGTGTTCCATTCTAAATAAAATATTAGATGTTGGCACCTCTACATCATTGCATTCAGTTTTTATTCACAATTTGTTTAGTGGCCCAACTTTTTTGGAATCCGGTTTATAGAGCTATTGAATACAGACCTACCAATCTCAACTATAAATCTTTCAAAGCTGCCACTGATTTCTTGGTAGTTAAGCAGATCAATAACCTCCTGGGTAGATCATCCATTTTAGAGGTATGGTCAAAGCTAGGCAAGGTGTTGGTAATGTCATACACTTTCTACCTTTTATCAGTGCTTTGAGCACTACAGAGGAATAGTTAAAGTCACTAAAATCTTTTTGTATCTTTCGTCAAACATTTCTGTACCTTTTCAGACCTTTATCCTGAAACTCTTATGAAAACACCTCTATAGCGGTGATAAATTATCAGAATTTATTTAAAAGTTATTTTGACTTTGATGTTAATGTTATCATGTTAGATTTATTTATTTTAAAGTTTAGAATGTAAAGTGATGACATAAGAATTTTTGACTGGATATTATGATTTCTATGATGGCAATTGTACATATTTACAATTGTACATATTTCTGACAGATATGATCATTACTCTGCATTTAAATAATTTTTCTATGTTTAGTTTTCTGATAATAATATTATGATGAATACTTGTGAAGTTAACACAGAAAATTAATGGCTTATTTATACTATGTTACCTTAAGGTAAATCTCACTTTATTAATTCAAAAATGTTAAATTAATAGTCATGGCTGCATCATAATTAAACTAGAAGGAAAAATAACTATTGCTAACTGTTATTATGTGGTTAAGTGTTTTTAAATTTCTATCTAAGCAAAACTGAATTGGTTGTTAAAGAAAGAGCTGGAGATAGAGTTCGTGTGTGTGTGTGTGTATACCATTTTTTACATGGTGAGGACACCTTGCTGGTCCCCACAATGATTTTTATAACATTTATTAATTTATTGCAAAAACTGTAACTTTGTTTTGAAAAACTAAAAGAACCAAGTGATTTGCTTTAGGTTACAGAAGTTAAGGTTAAGGTTAGAGGTAGGTGTAGCATTAATTAGCTACAGTGATCATTAAGTCAATGGAATGTCCCCACTCTGATAGAGAGACAAACTGTGTGCGTGTGTCACTTAACACTGAGTCCTTTCAGGCAATACACTATACATGAGCACCTGCTTCATTTCCTACCTCTGTGACCTTACAACTGCACACTTTTAAACACATACATGCACACATGCACACACAGAAATACACTGTATTTAGACATGGTCATATTTAGCTGTCGTATCCAGCTTGTCCTGACAACATACTGACACAATATAAGAAAAGTCAAACTGTAAAACCTGCAGATGGCCAGAGGTTTTATGTTGCCATTGAAACTATGTTACAGATTACTATGATAAAATATGTTACAGATTAAGTTGTGTCAATTTTAATTTAGAGCACTAATTAAAATAGACAATTATAAGTACAGTAAGTATACCAAATGAAGAGGTCACTTAGACAGTTGTGATAGAGACGTAACTCTATCCCACTGAGATATTTGCACTGGCCACACATGTGATGTCTTTATATAGTAGAGGAAATTTATTTGATCCCTTGCTGATTTTGTAAGTTTGCCCACTTACAAAGATATGAATGGTCTGTAATTTTAAAAGTAGGTTTATTTTAACAGTGAGGTATATAATATCTCAAAGAAAATATATACATTTATTTGCATTTTGCAGCAAGAAATAAGTATTTGAGTCTTCTAGCAAACAAGACTTAATACTTGGTGGCAGAACCCTTGTTATCAAGCACAGCAGTGAGGCGTTTTTTAAAGTTGATGATTAGGTTTGTGCACATGCCAGGAGAAATTTTGGTTCACTCCTTTTTGCAGATCATCTCTAAATCATTTAGATTTTGAGGCCTTCCCTTGGCAGCTCGGACCTTCAGCTCCCACCATAAGTTTTCTATGGGATTAAGGTCTGGACACTGGCTAGGCCACTCCATGACCTTATTGTGCTTCCTTTTGAGCTACTCCTTTGTTGTCTTAGCTGTATGTTTTGGGTCATTGCGTGCTGGAAAACCCAACCACGACCTATTTTTAATGCTCTGTTACCGTACATGGCTCCATCCATTCTCCCATTGATGCGGTTATGCCCTTTGCAGAGCAACACCCCACAAACATAATGTTTCCACCTTTACGCTTGACAGTGGGGATGGTGTTCTTTGTGTCATAATCAGCATTTTTTTTCCTGCAAACACGGCGAGTAGAGTTAATGCCAAAGAGCTCAATTTTTGTCTCATCTGACCCCAGCACCTTCTCCCAATCACTCTCAGAATTATCCAGGTGTTTTTAATGCAGGATTTTAATTCACTACAGTGTAATGTGTTACCAGTGGTTTTCTTGGTGACTGTGGTCCCATCTGCCTTAAGATCATTACCAAGGTCCCCCCATGTAGTTTTAGGCTGAATTCTCACCTTTCCCATGATCAAGGATACCCACAAGGTGAGATTTTGCATGGAGCCCCATTGAGGTCGACTGACAGTCATTTTGTATTTCTTCCATTTTCTTACAACGGCACCAACAGTTGTCTATTCTTACCCATCGTCTTACATATGGTTTTGTAGCCCATTTCAGCCTTGTGTCTATAATCTTGTCCCTGACATCCTTAGAAAGCTCTTTTGTCTTGCTCATGTTGGAGAGGTTAGAGTCTGACTGATTAATTGAGTCTGTGGACAGGTGTCTTTTATACAGGTAACAAGTTGATTAGGAGCATCTAAATGGTCTGAAGCCAGAACTCGTAATGTTTGGTAGGGGATCAAATACTTATTTCTCTCTGCAAAATGCAAATAAATTTATATATTTTATACATGTAAGTTTCTGGATTTTTTTCTGAAGTGGGCAAACTTACAAAATCAACAAGGAGTCAAATAATTAATTCCCCCACTGTATATAACACCATGATAAGCTAAGAGTGTAAAAGGAATAAAAAGCTATTTATTAATCTTATATATTTTACAGATACTACTACTAATAATAACAATAAAACAAATATATTGCACGACCTGAATAATACAACAAAACATTAATAAGTAGTGATAAAACTTACTAAATGTATAACATACATAGTACTACCGGTAATTGCTTGTGTGGAACTACAATCCTTACATAAAACAATATTTGCAGTGTGACTAAAAAGCTATCCTGATGTGGAAAGCAACCTTTTATTCTTAAAGTTCACTGTCTTGTTTTGGTTCCTAAAAAAAGTTACTTGGCAGCAAATTACATAAAGGCGGTATTAATAAACCTGCAATATTATAGCAATTATGTTTTCTAACCAACAATACTTTTCTTACTTTTATATAGTATTATTTTGCTACTAGTTGTTAGTTAGTTCAAGAAGCCACGTCAAATCTTGACAAAATGTTCACTTTAATTTAATCTGTTAATCTTTGTCATGTCGCCCACGGGGTCATACTAAATCCATTTAATGTGTGAAAAACCTGGGCTCATCATGCTTCATATAGATCTGAATACAGCCCCATCACTGGTCTGTGAGTAATAAATGTAGTAACGTGAGACACCCTGCATACACAGACAGAAATGACAACAACAATTATGCGAAATTGTTTTTTTAAATAAAAACTTTACCCTAAACGGTGGCTCCCACTCTTTTTGGCTGGCTGTTATCCCATTTAGCTAATGCTGACTAATTCACACTAAAATATATGTTAAAAAAGCAACAACAAATAAACAAACAAACAAAAAAAAAGAACACAAGAAAGTTTAAAGGAGATTTTAGCAGAGATCTGCACTGAGCTGAAATGGATTATGCCTGGGATGATCAGCGGCCAAAAATCCGAACAGCACCTGTACAGGTACAGGAAACGCATGAGATCTCCTAGCATAATACCATAATAAAGTTAATCTCTATGATCTCTAAAGACATGTTCTTGCAACTGAGCAATATCTGCCATTTCCACTGGTATTATACACCCTTAACTCTGTTATAATCCTCTGTTCTAATATAAAATATTCAGCAAACAAACCCTGTACAGGCTTAATGGAAGTTTCATTGAATATCATGCTGTTTATTAAACAGAGTGATTGTTAATTGTACTTTCCATTTTTGGTGTGTTGTAATTCTTTATTCAGTAATTGAATTATGATACAGTCATGTTAACAACAAATGACACATTTGCTTTTCGGATTTACGCAGATATTATGTGTGGTCAGGATCAGGTGTAGATTTTGTTCATATGTACTAACATTTTGGATCTACAAACAGTTTCATGCACATTTGACAACCTTATGCTACATCACAACATATATTCTTGTCCAGAGTTTTAATTTTTAGCCAATATCTTGCATTAAGGATGGGAGTGTAAATCTGGATATATCAGACCGTATTATGTATTTCCATTGCTCCAAGGTTCAATCTTTATGCAAACTGAAGTATTTTAATTCCTATTAGTCTTAATAACAAGTTTATTTATTATGGGTGCGCAGTTGTTTAATCTCACAGTGCTGTCAGCTTTCATTGCCTTATGTATGCGGAATTGGTTTTCCTTTCACTATTAAAGACAGACACAAGTTCTACTGTCAATTTTCTATGATTAAACCAATATTGTAACTGATATCAAGTCTCAGTCATTCATGATTTGTTTCTGACCAAATTGCCTACTTAAATTTGACAGTTTACCACTATGATTTAAGGTTTTGCTAATGAGCTAAACTGTTTTAAATGGATTCCAGTAATTTTAGCAGTCTCCTTAGTTCTTTTCTTTGCTTGATACAAATTAATAATTCACTCCATCAGATGCAGAGTAACACCTTTTCCATGACTCTTGGATACGTCTTCCGACATGGTTGTTTATGAAGTTAATAGTTACTCACTTCAGGCTTAAAGAATTGTTGCCAGCTGAAACATATTAATCACTACAATAATTATTCAGTCAAAGGCTCTGAAGTATTAGATAATTTGAATTCAAATGGTGACTTTTTTGGCCAGGCAGTGTATGTGGATATGCACACAGCTTAAATACATAGTTACATATTTGGAGCTAATCACCTGGGTTAAATAAATTGTTACATATTTGGAGCCAAATACCTATATAAATAAATAGTTAGTAATTATAGATAAACACTAGGATTAATACAAGGCTAACTTAAATATGCAGTTAGACACCTTAAAAACTGTTCAGTTGCTTTCATTTGAATAAAATAATTCCATAAACAGCTGCCGCAATTCCTCATTTGTTTTAACAGGACTAGCAGGAATCTGTATATATTTAATATTAGAATACCACCCAAACCACTCCTAACTACTTTTATATCTGTGTTTATATGATGGATACTCCAGAGGTGTACCTACTTATTTCGATATTTAGTACATTGTTTACTCTTTATTTTCTGGTTGGTACAAATTACTTAGTTACATTGTATTTCAATTGTCATAATAGAAGGTATTGCAGTAATGAATTATTAAGTTTTGTTATTATAATTGGCAATACCAGATGACGGAGCAGGCTTTTTCCTTATGCTTTCACCTTCATAAATGGCTGACCAAGACTACATCTACTGTATAACTATCACCATGATTACTCAGATACTTATTACACCCTCCCTCCTTTCACAAATAGTATATTGTACAAAACTCACACGTCACAATTTAATTTCCACATAAACATATATTGCCCATTGAGCATATATATATATATATATATATATATATATATATATACATATATATTGTGTATATTATGCATTGTATGTGTAATATAGTATGTGTATACTGTCTATGTCTATGTAAGTTATCATAGACCAGAACATAATCACCTTTGTCAATAAGTCTGATTCAGATTCCAACATAATTTTTCTATTGTCTAAAAAATCTATTGTCTGTTGTTTGGCTCACTCTGTGTTGTGTGTTTGAGAAGTGTGATTTCTAGGCCAGTGTATGTGTGTGTATTTGTGTGTGTGTGTGTGTGTGTGTGTGTGTGTGTTTGAGTTGCGGTGCCCTGGGTGCTGTGCTGCCTGTGGAAACATATGGCTAATCTTTCCCGGTCACCATCACCACTTTTATCTTCTCCCACCCTGGCTTGCCGCTGTTTGATGTCAAATTAGTCCAGGAATAACAAATTCTTTATTCTCCTGAATCTGGCACACTGAAAGAACTTTGTTGTAGTCCTGGGAGGCAAACAATGCTTCAAGGAGTTAAACCAAATGAAAGCCTTTGATCCTTAAAGATATTAGAGGGGGAGAAAGTAAAAAAAAAGAATTGATACTGAGGGGAGAAATATAGTCAACTTGCTAAAAAATCTAACTCTAAATCAAAATGCAAATATGAATTGTTGCTTTTTACTTATTTCTGGCCCTTTAATTAATGATCAGAGTTTTATTTGTATTAGTCTTAACCTACTAAAGTAGGGAATAATTTGTATCACTTAATTTCATATTTATAGTACTGGGACTGAAAGTACTACTTTCAAGATGTTAGCAGATTAAAGTGTCAGCATGCTAAATGAAAAAAAAAAAAACGGTGTAGAAAAAAAAAAACAGTGCAGACAATCCTGAGATGAGGACAAAAAGAGGGATTGATGTAGCTTCGCTGTTGAACATTTCAGCATTGTTAATTTTTCTTGGCTCTTCTCTTTTTAATAGAAAGACAGTATCTTGACTGCTTTGTTGGGTTGTCAGTGCAGACACTAGAGGCATGTATAATAGAACTAAAGGTGATTCTTAAACAAGTGTATATTCTGTATCAAAACCAATACAACATAATGTTCAGTGGGTGCAGGGACAGATCATATGAAGGCTAGTTAGAGAAGGGATTAGCAAGGATTTTAAAGGAAAATGAAGGAAATATTTAAATGAGTAGGTGACATATTTCATCTAGCTGTAATACTGTAAGCATTAATTTGACAAAAATATTTAATATTTTAAACAAAAAACAATTTACAATGTGATATAAAAATGTCACAGTAATGTAAAATACTAAGAAAAGCAGACATTATAAAAACAACCAAAAATGGCCAAACTGGAAGCAGAAAATTCAAAAAAGTTTATTTACTTACAAATATACTCTCAGTGCATAAAAGGCAAGTGGCCAAGGTTAAGTTGAACACCCATGTTTTCCAGGCCTTCAGATGGCACTGCATCAAAATTAAAAATGCCTTAAGTTAACCATGACCAGAGCCGGTGTCCTCTGGACTTTGACATGACCTCAGACAATCACACAGCAGAAACTTTTCAAATTTTCTGGTTTTGGTTGTAAAATTTTCTGCAATTAATTTTGGTGTCTATTAAATTGGTGGCTGAGATTTTCTTTCCATAGGAAGATAACACTACAGTGAAAGAAGAGCAATATTTAATCACATTAATTACATAAAAGTTTGATTTATATTTCCAGATGTGGTTGCAAACAAGACATTAATTAATACAAAAAAATAATTCAAAATATAAAAATCAGAGAATGTGACTTCAAGTTAAAGATATTTGAGTGAAGTCACTGCTGAAAACGTACCCTGAATTAACCTACAGTGGGGAAAATAAGTATTTGATAAAGTTTTCAGCCCTACAAATAATAGTCTTTAATAAATTTGCAAGTTATTGCATGAAATAAGTATTTGAAGAAAAACAGAAATTAATATTTGGTACAGAAAGCTTTATTTGCAATTACAGGGGTTGTTCCCTGTTGTTCTTGACCAAGTTTGCACTGCAGCAGGGATTTTGGCTCACTTCCCCATCCAGATCTTTCAGGTTTTGGGGCTGTCACTGGGCAACATTGTGTTTCAGCTTCCTTCAAAGATTTTCTATTGGGTTCAAGTCTGGAGACTGGCTAGACCCCACCAGGACCTTTAAATGTTTCTTACTGAGCCACACTTTAGTTGCCCTGGCTGTGTGTTTTGGGTCATTAACATGCTGGAAGACCCAGTCAATTTGTTGACCAAAATCTTGGGATATATGACTTCATTCATCCACCCTTCAATACTTGCAGTCGCCCAGTCCCCTTTGCAGAAAAACACATCCAAAGTATGATGTTTCCACCCCAATGCTTCACAGTTGAGACAGTGTTTTTGGCATTGTACTCATTCTTCTTCTTCCTCCATACACGGCTAGTGGGGTTCATACCAAAAAACTTTATTTTGGTCTCATTTGACCATATGACTTTCTGGCCTGGAAAGTAATATGACTACAGGGACCTTGCCTGTAGGATTCAAATCCATGACAGCGTAGTGTGCTACTAAAGGTCATTTTTGAGATTGTGGTCCCAGCCCTCTTCAGGTCATTGACCAGGTCTGACCTTTCCTAGAATCATCCTTACCCCATGAGGTGAAATCTGGAGCCCCAGACAAAGGAATATTCAATTTTCTAACATTTGTTTCCTTTTCACCAAGCTACTTACCTATTGTCCTCTACCTATCCCAGCCTTGTGCAGGTCTACAATTTTGTCCCAGGTGTACTTAGACAGCTTTTGGTTGGAGTATGATTAATTGATTGTGTGGACAGGTGTATTTTCTACAGGTAATAAGTTTAAAAAGGTGCAATTAATACAGCACACGAGTGCACTTCTCAAAGAAAAACTAACAGGTCTGTGAGAGACAGAATTCTTGCTGGTTGATAGGTAATCATATACTTATTTCATACGATAAAATGTCAATTAATTATTAAAAAATTATACAATGCGATTTTCGTGATTTTTTCTTAAATTCTGTCTCTCATGGTTTAAGTGTACCTATGATAAAAATTATAGACCTCTCCATTTGTAGGTGGAAAACTTACAAAACTTATTTTACCCACTTGTATGTAGTAGTCACATTCATTTTGACTGCCATACAAAAGTAATATGAATCAAGTATTATGTTAGGAAGTTGAATTCCACCCTTATTCTGACCTGTATTATAAGATATGCTGGGATATGGGGGTGTAACTCACTTGGATTTACGTACCCAGTCCCATTCAGGGTTTGTGCTAGCTCTCTCTTCCTCTGTCTTATTTTATCTTCAGCTGGAGTTCTCTACAAACTTATTGCTGATACCTCAGATTCTCCTTGACTAAAACTGAAATATTTTTTTTTCTGATAAACTCAAGCACTATACTAGGCATTGTGAGCTTCTTTTTTGATTCATGGTTCACATCTTTAGTGCACAGAAGCATGTGAAAGACTCAGCTGCAGTAAATGTGATCTGTGCCCTTCATAAACCTTTTCAGGAACTCTTTCTTCAACCTTGTTCATGTTACCATGTCACACTTATCCACTTTTGGCATTTTGATAGACCCTTTGAGCGCCTGAGCATTTGTGTGTGTGTTTGTGTGGGAGTGTATGCGTGAGCTCAGCTGTGAATGGTCAGGCCTGGCCCCGGGGCTTGGCTCACTAGACTGATGAACTGCAGGCTTGTTGCCCTGAGGGCAGGTGGGAATGGGCCACACCGGCCTCCTCCTTTCTCTTTATTCTTCTTTTCTTACAATTTCTCCACTCAGCCTCTGTAAAAGCAAATAAAGAGATCTTGAGGAGGTGGCAAAATGGCAGGCCCTGAAATGTAAAGTGTGCACAATCACTCAGATACAAGTGCCATGGCTAAAGATTGCCTTCATATATCAGCCTGTGGTTTACGGGTGCTTGCAGAAAGGACGCCAAAAGGTCAGAAGGAAAAACATATAGATGTGTCAAACCAGGTGCTCAGGGCTACAAGACCAGAGGATGAAAGGATGTGATATGGGCTCTAGATGGACTGAAGAAGTGCATGATGGAGCAGCATTCTGTTTCCTTCTCTGATGGAGGCATCAGGCATTGGGTAAACCAGGAAGTAACCTCTCCTGCCGACCTGCGATGACAATATAGATCACTCCATTCATCTGCAGCTGAGCAGCAGTGTGGTGTGGCATTTTTCACCTTAAACTCAGGATGGATCTGCTTGCTGGGAGGAATGTCATTGGCCTGAATGCCCTGATCTGTCATGTGCCTACCATCTTCACCTCATCATGCATTTCCAATAGAGACACACTTTCACTACTTTGTGACAGTAAGATAGGAGGGCACCTGCCACTTTGAAACTCTGTTTACTGTGATTGATTACTGTGACCAGTGTCTATGGACCTTGAAGACTCAACTCATAAACACCCAAGAGAAACTTTCTCAACTTTGCAGCGTAATCAGAAAAGGCTGTACTGGGAAACAAAATTTATACTGCTTATTGATGTTAGTTACACCATATGGCAAAAAAAAAAATCACGTCTAGGAAACATGAGTGCTAATATGCAGTTGATCCCCTGCTGCTATAACAGCTTCCACACTTCTGAAAGTGCATACAGTTATGCATTTACAGACATGCTTATAGATAGAAATATAATTTGAGCATAGCTACAGGAATTCATGGTAATAAGAGCTACAAAAGATTTTAGATGTGTATACTTGACAAGTTCGGTTTGATTATAATAAACCCTGATAGGATTTGTTAGTTATTTGAACATGCGTGAATGCTGTGTGATGTCTAAACACAGTGCTGGAATAAGGTGCATAAACCCATAAAAACCAAGAACGGGGTGCGATGTCACAAGGTGCTAATGTTATTTACAAAGACAGTGGAAAACAGGTGGTTAGCTCTGCCGCCTCACAGCTCCGAGATCCCACGTTTGAATTCGAAACTGGGCTCTGCCTGCAGAGAATTTGCATGTTCTCCCTGTGCTTGTGTGGGTTATCCCCGGGTACTTCAGTTTCCTTCCACATGCCAAAAATGTGTTTTAGATTCATTGTTGTTTTTACAAAGTGCCTTTAGTGAGTGAATATGCGTATAAGTGCACCTCGCACAACTCAGTTGGGTTTATCACTGTGTATAAATATGATCACCTGCAGATTCATTTCTCATCTGTGTAGTCTAACTCAGATAAGCTATACTTGTGTTTTTTGATCTGTGCTCTGCAAAATGTGATTGGGATGTAAAGTAGGTTATAATGCCATGATGCTTTATAAGGTGTCATCCTTTGTTTCATCTGCAGTATTGTGTCACTAGTAGTGAGAAAGTGTGTGCATGCTAAAACCAGTAGAGGGCTGTGCAGTGAAAAGAGGAAATGGAGCAGGGATAAGAATTGAGCTGTAAAAATCAGGAATAAACATTAACAAAACAATAGTTAATTTGCACTTTCTACTGAATGTGTGATATGCCACGAGTAGCATATATAAAGGAAATGATTGCATTTAGTTTGTCTCAGAGAGCAATCGCTCTTCTTGCCACCAGTGAGCTGACCTACATCTCCCAGTTTCTGACTCCATTGCACATTGTGATGCACTGTGTAGCTCCACCAGGTTCAGGAGCTTCCACAGTGAATTTTGAATTCACCTGACTTAATTTTAGTTTAGAATACCTAAGTAAACATGCCATAACAATACATTTACAGCATTTATTAGACGCCCTTATCCAGAGCGACTTACAACTGATACAGTCTTACAATCCAAGCAATTGTGGGTTAAGGACCTTGCTCAAGGACCCAACTGTGGCAGCTTGGCAGAGGTGGGATTTGAA
>JAUZSU010199352.1:0-11701 GCA_034780255.1 Parotocinclus maculicauda
ACATACCTAAAAATAACGTTTGTCAAATAGGAGGTAATAGATTGGATTTAGACCACTTTTACCCGCTGTATGAACATAGCTATAGTGCTTGTATTTCAACCAAACAAGTTCAGTTTGATTATATTATGTGATTGCTTGTACATTTACAATGCTTACTCTAAAGGAGATGCTTATTAATTTAAACTAAGTGTTTTACTATATTACTACTTTTCTTATTTAATACTGAAAATAAGGATTTTCGCTGTGTATGATTATTTCTATAGGCACAAGTGAAAGTTTCTCCTGTGTTTTATCTAGATTGCTCAATTAGATGAGACATGGAGGGTTTTACGCCAGAAACACACAGAAAGTGCGATCCTCTATGAGAAAATCTTGCGGCCTACTTTGAACAAGATGAATGACGGAAAAGGTGAAAGCTTTTAGAAGCCAGTCAGAAATTCATAAAAGGTCTTCTTCCGTTCTGCTTAAAAAGCCTTTTCATGGTATTGACCGTCTTTATATTTTCCCTAAAGGGCTTTGTGATCCATCACAGACAACCATCGCCCATGTTATCCCTCTATTGCTCCTGCTTGAGAAGGAAGCAGAGATTATTGAAAGTTCTGATCCCTGGGAGAGTCTGGATGCTGTAATGGACTCATTGATGAGCCATTTAGATACTGCACGGATTATTGCATGCAATGGAGAGACCTTCTACACAAATGCAAAGTTAAAACTGAAGGGTAAGTGGTCTGTTGTAATTAACAGTAATCTAACATCTGATAATGACCCAGAGACCATATGGAATGTCATGAGGCAAATTAATTGGGTTTTCTTACCTGCAGGTTTTCAAGAAGATCCAGAGATACTAGAAGTTTTCCTCACTGAGTTTCAGATGCGTCTTCTGTGGGGAAACAAAGGAGCAGAGGAGATCAGGGAGGAGCGCTATAGGAAATTTGACAAAGTCCTGACAGCCCTGTCCCACAAACTGGAACCTCCTCAGCAGTTGAAATGATCAACTTTCTCTGACGTGTGGATTTTTGAGACTGCCACAAGACTACTTAAGGAAGTTGATTTGTATCCAGATGGGTCTGAAGGACATTTGAAAAACTTTTACTGCATTTACTTCTACAGCATTAACAGATGCGCTGAACTGAACTGAAAGACTCAAGGTTTCAGGCGTTGTTAGGTGCAGCAACAATAGCAGCTTGGCAGAGCCCAACCAGGCTGAACTCACAACCTTTTAAAAAGCCTTTAGATCTAAAGCCACCACTTTATAGGAGTGCCAAAACTACTACTCCATACTTTGGACTGGTAGTGTTTGTGTACTAAAGTATTCATAAAGGATTCAACAACGGTTGTCATTACAGGATACATCACACTAATATCATCATTTAATATCTTCAAAGGTTTTTGTCCCCCTCTGATTCCAAACCCTGTATAGTTTTATACAGCTTAGTATTACTGAACAAGGTTTTAAGTTATTTGTTTTTAATTTGTTTATTATTTTGTAAATAGTATAACTAAAATCATTATAGGATTTATATTTGCAAAAGATTGACCGAATTTTAATTTCTATCAATTTGTGAATGAATATAATTCACGTTGTTGTAAATATGCTTTTATATGGACTTATTTTACAGTGTCACAACATTTTATAATTTCTCTTATTAAAACGATTCTTGACCCTTGGTCAGTTTCTGTTTTATCTGATAAACTGTTCTAATAAAGCATTAACTGCCAATCACTGTTAAAGTTGTAACAATTTAATTTATTGTCATAGCAGTTATTAAAAATTTGACCAATAAAATTATATAAACAATAAGAACAAAGTACATTAACGTAAATGTACACTACACATCTATGCCTGACGTATGATGTTACAGTGAACTGACTTCTGATTACCATCGTTTGCTGAATAATTATTACAGATTTCTATGTTTAAGTACTTATTTATGGACTGATGAGCTTCTATTGCCCTCCACCTATCACTCTCTGCAGTGGCTTCCCCTCCTAGAGATCTCGTGGTTCTGTGCAGAGGTTTAGTAGGGTGACTATCATTGAATCACATAAACAGCGTTGAGCAGCCAATCAATGTTGAAGATCCACAAGCAAGATGTGAGAGTTACAGAGCAGACGTTCATCATACCTGACTATGGTAATATCTGGCCAACGTCCATTTTGGTCAATTTCCTGTCTCGTAATGTAGACGTTAAACAGTACATATCTGAAAAAAAACTATTTAAATGAATAACATAATTCATATATATTAAATTGTTCAAACACCATGTAATGTTCGATAGAGACATTATAACGATAATGTCAAAGATAACAAAGATATAATGTACCATAATTTTTAAGCATTTTTTATCTAGGACCCCCAGAGTATTACAAATTGAATTTATCCAGCCATGTCCTCAGTAAGATGCCACTGATCAAATATTTATACTCTTATACATAACACAAAGATTATTCATTGCATTCTGAGTCACTTAATTATTCCAGTCTCTGTTCTGACCAGGCTCGCATACCTAATAATCTTAGAGACTTTATCAGTTGACATCATAAGTTAGACTTTGTACCTGAGTGTCAACATGTAGCTCATACAGGGCCGTGTGACATGGAAAATAGTTTTGTTACAGATATTCTGTTATGCTTTTTCATGTCATATGTAAAATCTTAAGTTTAAATGAATATTTGACCACCTATGTTATTACAAATCGGCGGCACGCGGTGTTACAGTGGTTAGCACTGCTGCCTCACAGCTCCAAGATCCCAGGACTTATCCAGACTCTGGGCTCTGTCTGTGTAGAGTTTGCATGTTCTCCCCGTGTTTGTGTGGGTTTTCTCCTGGTACTCTGGTTTCCGCCCATATTCAAAGTGCTCTGTGTTAGGATATTTGTTGTTATAAAAGTGCACTTAGTGTGTGTGTGAGTATAAGTGTGTGCCCTACAATGGACTGGCGCTCTTTTTAGGGTTGAACCTGCCTTGCACCCTGTGTTACCGATATAGTACTGGTTAGCTGGTGGTCTTACTGGTAAAGCTAATAATCATCATCTCAGTGTCCAAAACACAACATGCTGGTCTGCTCTGTTTTTAGCAAGGTTGTATTAAGCTATAACTTGTTTTATTTAAAGCACTTCCTTTTAAAAAGCTCTAATGCAGAAGACGTAATTCACCAGTTATATGATAATAACATTTAATATACTATATTTTTGTAGCTTGAACACGTGAACGCTTTTGGTTATACTTGTGTTAACGTGCGGCCTCTAGTGGCAGTATGTAGTGATTACTCCTCGACTTCGCAATGGTATTGTGGCGTACTGGAGCTGTTAGCATGTTGTTTGCATTTTTGTTAATTTATTGTATAGCTGTGGTTAGTAGTTTTGAAATGAAAACGATATTTTGCACGATATCTGATAGCTGTGAGTGCGACTTTAAGCCAGACATACAGGGTGAGTACAGTAACTATTATATCTGTTAGCAGTTAGCTATGCTAACTATCTAATGTACTTTAATGTACTTAAATTAAGGGATATTTCATCTTGCTATGATATATGGACAGTCTCACTTTGGTAAATGGACGCATTTTACAGATGTAGGTTTAAGCTTCTAGAAATGTTCGTTCAGCTATAAAATTCTACATTGTTACTGTTAATCATTTGGCTGCGGTGGCTAATATAATCAACAGAGAGCTATTGGGGCAGATGTTGTTGATTGTGGCGAGTTCCCTAAAGCTTAGTGGAAACACCATAGCGTTTATATTATGCAAAATCTCAGATATTTCGAGAATAATGTGAAAATATGTTGAAAAGAGTTGTAAAGTTCAGACAGCACAAGATAACCCTAATAACATACTGATAAACAACCAACAAATGACATCAGATTTACATTTACGACATGTATCAGACGCCCTTATCCAGAGCGACTTACAACTTATACAATCTTACACTCCAAGCAATTGTGGGTTAAGGGCCTTGCTCAAGGGCCCAACTGTGGCAGCTTGGCAGAGGTGGGATTTGAGCCCAGAGGCCTGTACCTTAACCGCTAGGCTACCACAGTCCTATCAGATGTTGTGTTCTGGGTGATATACTGGCTAATTAGGAGGAATGTACACGTTCCATGTTTTATACTGGTCCAAGTTGGTTTATACTGGTTAAGGTTGAGATTACAGAGGCAATATTTCACCAGTAAGTCATAATACTACAAGAAATCAGAAAAAGTTGAAATGATGTTGACAATGCAACTATAAAAAAAATAGTGTTCCTTACATATACGTTGACTTTTATTCACATGAAAACAGGATAGTTCATGTTTAGTGAATTTATCCAATTAATGTCCGTTCACTTTACTGCCCCAGGTGTTAAGAATTCTAAAAGGTAAATCTAAATAAAATGTAAGTCTCTCTTTTGTACATTATGAACGACAGAAAACGTCAGTGAGGTGAAATCTGCTGAGAATAGCAGCCTTGAAGGTAATTGTAAGGAATTGTAATAAAAAAGCAGCATATAATATATAATCAAAATAGGGGATTAAGTAAAATAAGAAGGACATTTTTTCATCACTTATAATGCGCTAATACAGGTCTGAAGGCTAAAGATTAGGTTTGAAAAATGCTGGAGGATCCCTTAAGATCATAATTAAGAGTTTAGCATAGTTTAGTAACCCTAAATTACATTGTTTAATAATGAAAGGTGTCAATCTTAGATGCTGTTGCTTAGAGCTTACGCCTAATATTTTTTAATTAATAGAATGTAATTACTGGATAGAATTTAACGGTTAATGATACAATGCTTTGATACATATATACTTAATACAGCTATTGTGGTTTCTGTCTTCTCGCAGGCTTGGAATGGGATCTTTATAAAAATCTTTATGGGCAGCATCTTGCACAGGATATTGTGTCCCAGTCTGTGGCGAGTTTTTTACAGAAGGAATCTCCAGATAGGCCACTGGTGTTGTCCTTACATGGGGCATCAGGTACTGGGAAGAGCATGGTGAGCTCAATGCTGGCACGTCACCTGTATGGCACGGCCATGGGTAGTTCTCATGTCCATCAGTATGTGCCAACACTTCACTTTCCCCTCGCTGACCGCCTGAATCAATACAGGGTATTGTTCATTTTTATTGTTCTTGTCTTCATGTTATTTTAACTCTTATTCTGTGATTGGGTGAAAAAAAAAGCTAAAAAGGAAATTTGTACAAGACCAAAATAGTTTGAACAATTTTATTGTTATATTGTAATGTTATGAAGTGTTTTATAAAAGGAGTCCTTTTTATTTCTTATTTCTTGTATACCTGTTGCTTTTTTGTGTAGTCAGATTTGAAGCAGTGGGTACAGGGAAACCTCACAGCTTGTGCGCGTTCTGTATTCATCTTTGATGAGGTGGAAAAGATGCCTGCAGGGCTGATTGATGTTTTGGAACCATTTCTTGGCCCTTCCCATGTTGTTTTTCAGACCAACTACCGCAAGGCCATCTTTATTTTTATTAGGTAATTCACCCTGAATGGCAGGCAGCTGTTCTTTAATGTATATTTGATATTCTGTGCTATAAGATGTTGCAAACTTCATAGCCTTATTGAATTTATGGTGCATGTTTACCTATTTGTACTTTAGTCATCGTTGTGGATATTGCGTTAATGATTTGAAACATTGTCCTAGTACCACAGGTCAGGAGGTCATTAACAGGGTGACTCTGGAGAATATAAAGGCAGGACGGGATCGAGAGGAGATCCAGGCAGAGGAGCTTGAAGAGGCTATTTCAGATGTTTTATACAATGATAAAAACAGTAAGTATTGAAGTTTAGTGTGTTAAGCAAAATGGGACAAAACAACAACCAAACTGCACTGTACAAATACAATAAAATAATAATTCATATCTTTCATATGCACTCTATACACAGTAAGTGAATACACCTACATGCCATACCTTTATTAGGTACACATTGCCATCAAAACTGCCCGATTCTTTGTGGCATACATTTAAAAAGGGGCTGGAAGTATTTCCTCAAACTTTCTGGTCCATTTTGACCTGAAAGCATCACCCAGTTGCTGCAGATTTGTCGGCTGCACATTCATGATGTGAATCTCCTGTTCCACTACATCCCAATGGTGATCTATTGGATGGGGAGCTGGTGACCATTTGAGTACAATGAACTCACTATCGTGTTCAAGAGACCATTTTGAGATGATTGAAACTTTGCAACATGGTGTATTATCTTGCTGAAAGCTGGAAGATGGTACACTGTGGTCATAAGAGGATGGACATGGTCAGCAACAATACTCTGGAAGGCTGTGGAATTAAAACAGTGCTCACCACCACCACCAGCAACCTGAACCATTGATACAATGGAGGATTATTTAATCTTTTAATGTTATTTAAAACAAATTCCGACTCTTCCATATGAAACCGAGACTCATCAGACCAGACTTTATTCCAATCGTGTACTATTGTGGTGAGCTAAAAAATTGTAATTTCAGTTACCTGTTCTGAGCTGACAGGAGTAGCACTTGGTGTCTTATTCTGCTTCTGTACATTACTTCAAGGTTTGATTTGTTGTGCATTCAGATATGCTCCTTTGTATATCTCGTTTGTAACGAGTGATTATTTTAGTTAATGGCTGTCTATCAGCAGCTCAAACCAGCCCAACCCAAGGCCATTCTACTCTGACCTCTTGCATAAACAAAACCTTTCTTAGAGAACTGCCTTCAGACCAGCCCATACAGCACCAACAGCCATACCATGTTTAAAGGTACTTAAATCACCTTTCTTCCACATTCTGGTGCTCCAGTTGTCCTTCAGCAGCTCCTCTTGACCATGTATACATGTCTAACTGCATTGAGTTTCTGCATTTTGATTGGCTGATTAGATATTTGCGTTAACAAGCAGTAGATGGCCGCTGAGTGTCTATTATGTGAAGTGCAGAGAATGGCAATTAGGCCATCATTTCAAAACAAACTCAAGCAGTGTTAAAATAAAGTGTTGATGCTTTAGAAATGTGCTCAGTGACAGTGCTCTTTAATGAACAAGTAATGTTTATTGCTGATTTATTCAATGACTACAGAAAGGCTGTTCATGATTATGGCAAAATACTTAGTTAAGAACATATGTTTTAATCCTTATGTTTTCTCTAACTTTGCTCAGGTTATGTCAGTCATATTTCTAAACATATTTTCTTCCCCAGATGGATTCTACCATTCGAGAGTAATCTCTGAAAAGCGAATAACTCATTTAGTGCCTTTTCTACCCTTGTGCCGGCGCCATGTGGAGCGCTGTGCCCAGCGGGAACTGTGCCAACGTGGTGAATGCCATCGCAGAGATGTATCGGTGGCAGTAGGTGCTGCCCTTTCCCTTACGTCGCAGGATGGACAACACTTCTCTAGCACTGGGTGCAAACTAGTACCTTCTAAAGTCAATCTCTTCCTTTGAGGATTGGGGAATAATATCAGTGGTCATTCGAGAACATCAAGACACAAGGCATTCATCTATGTCTATTCTGCCTGGGTATGAACTGGCCTGGAAATCATGCCTATAGGTCTGGACACCACCATTTTTTAAAAGCTCCCCAACAAACGTGGTTCACAAGCTCTTAAAACTGTGAGCTTTTGGAGGGGAACAACTTGTCTTATAAAGACAACTGTAAAGAACTTCGCTGGCGAGGTTTGCTTCCGAGAAATTCAGTGTACCCAAATTCCAGACGTGTGGAGGATTCTGCTGCTGCTGATGTTAGTAGCAGATGCATAGCACTTCTGTTAGCTGAGCCGGCAGATGATTTAATTAAAAGGGAGCATGTTTTTTGGCTACGACACTGTTTTACAGCTATCTAGTTTGTTGTAAATCAGGACTTGAATTATTTAAATTCTGAAATAATTGCAATAGCAGTCAAAAGTATGCTTGTTTCTTTAGTTTTATTACTATTTTACTTCTTATATTTTTACTAATAATTTAGTGAGATTTTCTCTTAAAGCTGAAAATCACAAAACTAATGTGTAACTGAAACAAACTGGCACTACTGTGCTAGAAGTGGCCTATGTTAAACATCATTATTTAATTACATTTGCAGAGTCCTTTATCCAGTCCTACTTGCAGTTGTGATGAACAGTTTACGATTAAGAGTATAGTTGAAGGATCCAGCAGTAGCAGCTTGTGAATTTCATTATGCTTGTAAACCAAACCACAATTCTCTTTTTATTTTATTACTTTTGACTGATAGTGTGCATAAGACATGAAGTGCTTTATTTTAATATGTAATAAGTTTAACACTTTGAACAGCTTTATTTCAGTTCCCAGGTTTTCATAATTTAATCTGTTTTAAAGTAAAGTACCGAAATAATAATTTATTTCCCAATTATGCTGAGCATTGGTGTTAGGGGTAAGGCAAGCAATTGGTATCTAAATCCTCAATGGTGCTGTAGTTTGCCAGAGGTTTGCATTGTGAGAATGAAGCGCATCTGTATTTTATCTTCTGTAAGTGTTTTAGCATCATCATGGTAAAACCAGAGACTGTTCTGGAAATACTAGATCCAGCCATGTTGGGGGGCTGGGGGTGGGAAGAATCCCACACATACAGTAACTGTCGGTTAGGATGTACCCCTCATTCTGGAGGTGTGGAACCTACACTGCGTGCTACAGCCACTAGGTCACCTGAAGTTATATTTATGTAATGAGAATGTCACTGTTTTGTAAACCAGTGTTGGGATACAAGTAGAAGTGCATCTGAGAACGTAAATTAAGTGTGATCATATAAAGGTGTGTTATACTTGAAATACAGTCCAGCTTGCCTTTGTTATTTGTAAAAAAAAAGAAAATGGGGCGATACATTTTTGAAATTGCTTGATATTTTTTCATGATATGAATTTGCTGAAAAACTTGAATTCATGAAATTGTGTTTCTGTTTTTTCATAGTGTATAATTGTGCTTCCTTTGTGGTTTCTAGCTTCGGGAGGTACAGGAGCAAACTTGCAGGGTTAGATATTTTTGTATACTATGTGCACTTCCCCATATTCTTACAGGTTTGCACAATGTAATTAGTGCAACCATGTATTAGGTTCTGTGATACAGGACATTGAGTGAAATGGGCTTTTATCAGACACACAGTAGTTTAGATACTTTGCACGTAGTGTTGTATTATGAACTATACTATTAATTAAAGCACCTGTAAAAAACATGTAATCTGCAATATGTTTATATACAAGTATTTTTCCTGTCATTCAGCCAAAAAAAACCAAACTTAAAATCACCAAGAAGGAGTTGCTGGAATTGAATGAAACTTTATATGTATAAATGTAACGATGTTGTATGGTGTAAGTGATTACAATATTACAGTGAAAGGTTACATTTATTGGGGGAAACTGTAGCACTGAAAGGAGGCACTAGTACACTTTTGGGCCACCTCTAGCCTGGATACAAGATGAGATATGGATGAGCATTGGAGGCGAGCAGGTCCTGTATTTTATCCTGTGGCACATTTACTCACATGTTGCAGTTGGGCATGTAGATTCTGTATACTTATAGGTTGCCAAATCTGCACAAATAAATGCTTTGATTGGCAATATATCTGGCAACCAGGTAGGCCAAGAAAATGGAAACCTTGCTATGAGAGGCAGTATATGTGGCCACAGGATGTCCTGTACAAATCGCTGATCTGTTAATTAGACCTCTGAGTGAGACAGAACTACATACTGAGTTTTACAATGATCTGATATTTCTATCGCTGTGCATTTTTTATGTTTGTTTTGTTTTTTGTAAATGGGTATAACAGATTTTTTGTTCTTATTAAATCTCATACAACTTTGGACTTTAAAGAAAAACGGATGTTGAAGGACAGTGCAAGAACTGCTGTTCTATTAAATATATGGCCTGGGCTTTTATTTCTGTTTTTGTTCAAGAGCTCTGCTACAGGAAACTACTAGTTTCTTAACAGGAAATAAGGGGTAATAGATCTTGTGTGGTGGTGGTCTCATGAGATGGACATTCAGACCCAAATAGGCTGGCTTAAAGTTTTTCATAGATAGACCTAAATAAAGGTTTCTCAGCGGAGGATAAAGTTCTTACAAGTTAGCTTTTCTCTCCATTTACACCTGCTTACAAAGACCTAGTATAATACCCACTCTGACAACTTCATCAGTCTTCATCTCTATGTACAGCGAGGAAGACCAGAGAGTAGCACCCCACTCTGAATGCCCTTTCACCTCAGGGTAGCATTTAAGGAAGGATTTTCCAATGTTGCAATGTCCTTACAAAAAAAGCTGGCCACTATAATACCGTTGTGACCCGCCTGCACTTCTCCACACTTGGTTTGACCTCCATGCCCCGGTTCACACGCTCTCCAGGACGGCTGTCCTTCTCTGGCCTCTGGCCCTAGCATTCACACACCTCTCCCTTCCATCCCAAATCAGGTTTAAAAAGGCACCTCGCTAGCGGCCTCCCCAAACAACAATGGCCCACAGCTTCCCCCTCAACATCTGTGAGTCCCCCTCTGTCTCCTCATTTTCTCCCTAACCGCTCCATTATTAGCTCCCTTTCACTTGTAAATGTGGCTGGTCACAGCACTGATCGGGCTTTCATGTACATGGCCGGGGTCATCTAAGAGCCAGTGGCCAGCCGAGGGGTGGGACACAGGCTGGAGGAGGCTCTGTGTGGCCCATGGACGAAGGAGCATCATCACAAAGAGGGAAATCCTTTTGAGATGCAGTCATTCGGGACGGTTGGCAAAGGCAGCCTTTGCTTGCCTCTTCTCAAAGCTCTGCTGATGGACAAAATGTTGACATGTTCTCTGACAACCACATATTTCCAATTAATTTGGCACATCAAGGACTTTAATGCCAGTAAAAGCCACATTTCAGGGGATCTTGAAGCTGGATTAAAGATCAATATAATTTTTTTATGTGCTATTTATACAGCATTAATCATGTTTTCACTGGGAAATTGTGAAGTATTTTGTCTCTATTTTAACAATTGATGATCTTTGTGCCAATGGAATCTCCAGGACAATAGGTAAACAAAGGTTTAGGGTAAGAGGAAATGCTGGTAAAAGGCTGTAAGGGGCAGCCTTATGTCCGTGGCCTCAATATGGTCAGTAGGGGATGTAGGATTCTCAAGGAAACTGGCGAAAACAACTGTCAAAACAGGTTACTCTTCACTTCCAAAATGATTAATACTCCTTTGCCCCTCAAAGAAACTACTAAAAAAGATTTGATCTTTTCCCTCTCCAGATGATATAACCCCATTTGGTCTATGGAGAAACAGTTCCATTCATTGGTGCTTCCACTGGCACTGCATCAGAGCAGTTATGATTCAAGTTGAACTTTTAGACAGTGTGGTTTAGACCTACACAAGCCTACTAGTGGTGATGTAAGAAACAACTGTAAGATATCATTTTTACATTTCAGCGGAGACAAAGGAATGCTACTTTTGCTATACTTTTTCTACCCTGTGTCTCCTTAAACATATTCTATAGAAAATTAGTTTGGCAGCTCTAATTGAGAACTTAGCTGGCTTGCACAAAACCCTGTCCTAAACTCCACCACTGGAATGGCAAATTGAACCAGGGCGTATTAATAACATCAATAGCTGATCTCAAAATCAGGTATCAAAGTCTAGTGAACCCATGCATTGGATGTAATTTGTGGGTGTCCACAAACGTTTTATACAGTGGTGTGAAAAAGTGTTTGCCCCCTTCCTCATTTCCTGTTTTTTTGCATGTTTGTCACACTTAAGTGTTT
>JAUZSU010199363.1:0-11701 GCA_034780255.1 Parotocinclus maculicauda
TCAAGAAAACTTTTTTCACATGGTCATAATGGGGTATTTTGTGTAGAATTTTGAGGAAAGAGATTCATTTAATACAACTTGGAATAAGGCTGTAACATAACAAAATGTGGAAAAAGTGATGCGCTGTGAATACTTTCCGGATGCACTGTAGCAGACACCCTTTTCCAGGGCAACTGATACAGTCTTGCAAGGAAATGTAGTTTAAGGGCTTTGCGCAGAGACCCAACTATGGCTGCTTAGCAGAGGTGGGATTTGAGCCCTGGACCTACTTATCCACTGTGTTGACCTACTATGGATTATATCATTCAACACATAATCAATAAATGTGTGTAGTTAGCAATCGGTCTTAAAAAGCAATTACTTTTCATAAACCTGTATTTACAGTCTACTTGTGAGGTCACTGAGCATAATATCCTGCAACACAACAGTCTCTGGAAAAAAAAATGTCATGTACTAAATTTTTATAGCTTTCTCCAGTAATTTTAAAAACTTATAAGAACAATATTAGCACTGTTGCTATAGAAAACACTTAAAAGACATAATGTGGAAATGAAGCCCTGTGGAAAAACATGAAAGTCTCTTTTGCTGCCCACAATAACATCATTAAAAGAAGAATGTACAATGTCCCCTAGGAATGTTTATGTGTACCGAAAAAGTCTATTTCTCAGCTACAAGGTTGGAGAGGGAGAAAAAATTCTGGAGAAAATCTGTGGTGATGCGTTAATTAGGCAGCACGCTAAAAGAAGGCCAAACCTTTGGGAGATGCCATATTGAGTCGAAATGAGTGAGGATGTTATACTGTTCCTAGTGTTCAGTGGTACATATTTAACCCATCAGCAAACAATACAGGTTGTTGCACTAATTCACCAGAATGAAAGAATATGCACAGTGAAGTTACTTTAAGAGTGCTGTAAATGATACTTCAGGACAAATATGAGCAAAAATGCTTACTCGCTTGCTGAAAATGATAAAACCTTGGAGGATTTTAGTTCTGACTGTGTAAAAGTTAAGACAAAAATGTCCCCAGGGTGACGGCTAGAACAACGAATTGCACCCCCCTTTAAGGGAGACCCTCGGCTAGGCAGGGAAGACAAATGGGCTTGTTGTGACAATAAAAATGGAAGAAGGCAAGCGAATGAACGTGGGTCTCATGCTCTTGCTAGAGCCATAAGCACACTAACAGAATGTGAAGGACTGTGTCCGCTGCGCTAACCATGGAACGAAATTAAAGTGTTCAGTCAGGGCCACTCGGCCATAAGTCACAGGGGTAATCATCTTCGGCAGCAGGCAGGGTTAGAACGATAGCTGCATCAGGTTCGCAGACACTGGCAGACTCTGATTTATGAGCCTCACAGGTCACTGACACTAATGCCACAGTGTTCAGCAGGTGTCAGAACAGAAGAGTTGCCAGAACATTACTTTTTTTGTCATGTGCCAATGCAGGATCCCCATGTTTCAAGCCATAACAGGTAAACAGAAATCAATCTTAGGACTACTACAAAGTAAATACATTTTTGTGAATTAAACTGACTACAGCTTTTAATGCAGACTATACTTAAAAACAGCAGACACTCATTCTCCACATTTTTATGCAGAAGCACCACCTGACACCATTGATACACTGATTTAATACTGCAAACCAAGTTGATGTAAAGTGATGAAACATGGACTACTCTCAGTTTTTTCTTGAACAAGGTTTACTGATACAATTGCATGTGTATTTTGTCTTGAACACACAGTTTACATTATATATATTATAAAAGACTAGACCATAAATGCAGGACACTCCTGATATCAAAGGTCTGAAAATCAGCTAGTAACAAAAGCTGATTAGATTCTCTTATTCTCAGTACGTGAGCTGACTCTGCTGTTTATATGGTCCTTGTAGTTATTTTCTCATAGATTAGTTGTTTTATATGAGTCAATATTAAAAGCATGAATTGCATTAAAAAGTCAACTAGTCTGATTAACAAATTTATTCAAACTAAGTCTGAATTTCAGGTTGATACCTGGCATCTGATCAGTAAATCCTTAGTAAATGTTAACATCACGTCTGCTCTGTCTTCACATGAAGTGTCAAAGTTTGCAGAACCATTTCGGTAAGAATGTCAGTATCAGGTGTGTTTCAATGCATCTCTGCACTACCAGTTACTCTCTTACTCACTCTCTATGTCTCTCTCTCAAACCCACAAACACACACACACACACACACACACGCGCGCACGCGCACGCGCGCGCGCGCACACACACAAAACAGCAAGAGCACTTGCCCAACTCAATTATTCTGCAGCAGGGTAACTAATTTACTATGCACTGTCAATTCTCAAAGGTGTCTTTGAACTAATTGTTCTCATTGACTTAATTAATTATTTGTTAGCTGATTTAATTATTCTCAGATCTGGAGACAAATGTCAACTAAACATGTTGGCAGTGACTCCTGTCAAGATTTTAATACAGGAGCTACTACATTTCTAACTTTAAAAAAAAACATTGGTTAAAACTAGCCACAAACGACCATCATAAATTACACTGGTCACAAAACTTAGAGGATATTTTAAAAAGAAAACACCTATTTTGTGATGAACACATAAATTACATATTCTACTGGGTAGTTTCTACTGGATCCCTGTCTGTGGCTTGACTTGGAACACTTTTGGGGAAAAATGTCAGCATACACACCAGCATGCTGGGGAAACTGCAACTTCAATCTTTTGCTACGGTAATCATTATGTCAATGAAATGTCCTCAATGCGATAGTGAAACAGGTGTCTGTGTGTACGCACTGCATGTGTCCGGAGAAGGCACCCTGTCCGTTGTTGCTTCCCACCTTGCTTCCTGGACAGGTGGTTAGATAAATTAAATTAAAGTGAGTGTGAATGCATGAACAAACATTTTCAGTGCCACTGACATGAATGTTTATTTCACTCAGCAAAGAAGCTACCCATTCATTCATTCATTCATTCATTGCGGGAGAGCCGATGCTTAGCTGGTGACACAGGGCACAAGATAGGACCAACCCTAAACAGGGCGCCAATCCATCATAGGGCACACACACTCACACACTTGGGGCACTTTGGAAAAATTGCCCAAACACACATCTTTGGAAGGTGGGAGGATATGGGAGAACTCAGGTAAACCCACACTGACACAAGGAAAACATACAAACTCCACAAAGGCAGAGCCCAGGGTCGGGATCAAACCATGGATCTCAGAGCTGTGACGTGGCAGTGCCAACTACTACTAGTCACAACTGCTAACGAGGAGCACTTAACAGATTTACCATTTCTAAGATGCTCCAACCTAGATATCAGACCATAACTGCTGTTAAGATTGCTCAAGGTCTTTATGCCTTTTTCATATCGTCTCACATACAACACATCTATAATGGAAATCGACTCTTCGTTCAAATATATTCATAACATGTCATGCACATTTGTAAGAAGACAGTCAACATTACTCAATGTTTGAATGGTGAGTGATAACTTTGGCTTTGTGACATGGTGCATTCTTATGCTGGAAATAGCTATTTAAACATGGGTAAATTGTGGCTATGAAGAGATGCACATGATCAACAGCAATAATAGATCTATTATTGTACTTAAAATATCAAATTACAGTCTTCAACTGTCCAGTGTTGTTTAGTCGATGCCCACTGTCTTCAGCGTACTGTTTTTCTTTGACAAAATCAGAACCCAATATGGTCTACTGTAGTTGTGGCTCCTCAAGCTTTGACATGTTGTGCATTGCGTGATGCATTTTCCTTTACCACAACCGTAAAGAGTGATGACTCTCACTGTACTTGTTCCTGATTTCTATCACCAACAAGAAACTGCCGCACACACTGGATGTCTCTTTGTTATTACATTTTATGAGTAAATAATGACTGTTATGCATGCAAATACTAGCCCACCTGTCACAGTCAAAATCAGATATCATATTTTTCCCCAATTCTGATGGTTGATTGGTAGATTAAATAATTGAATTTGTAGCTGTAAAGCTGTTTCTAATCAAGTGCTTAGTGAGCGTATTTAGTCGGCGTTACTGATGACTATGGCATGCTGCATTAGAGTATTTATCTTCCAGATAAGAGAATTTCACTTAGCTAAAATAGTGTACATCATTGAATTTGCCTAAAGTCTTGCTGCTCCGAGTTAATTTGGCCCCCTAACATGTCCTCTGGCATAAAATATCATCTCTCCTTCTGGTCAGTGCCAACGTCCTGCCCTTAACTTGTACCAGACCAGCAGAGCCATTAAATTCTGACTGGCCTGTGGCATCCATCCAAACTACTTTCAACAAAAAGCTAATATTTCTCTGCAATATGCCAGACCCGTTCAACCTCTCTAATGGCTGCCATATGGAAAATGAATAAATAAATACAAAGCCATAGTAGGGTGCACATACCAAAATTCAGAAGACCTGTAACAGTGTCACTGAACACACATGATTCCATGTAGCAAAGATGGGACAATTTATGATTTCCACTATTATCTATCATGCTGCTTTAAATGTTTTGCTCATTTATTTTCTTTAAATACTTCATTCTCTCTTTAAATATTAACATCTGTTAAATGTTTTACCAGGTTCTTCTCGTCCTCCTCTTTCTCCATGCCTTACTTTTTGACTTTATGATCATACATAATTATTCATGGGCACCCAGAAACAGATGGCATAAAACATGCACATGGATTCCTTTTTGCCTCCTCTCATTAAGAGATATACTTCAAGTAGCCTAAACACTTCCCAATGCCCCACTTGTGGAAATTGGATATTTTATTCTGCCATACAGGTTTAGCCCAATTCAAAAGAGGAGGCTCTATTTCTATCTTTAAAGTATTTTTATTAAGTATTTCATGCAAACAGGTTTAAAGTCTGCATGGCACTTTCTTGTTTTCTTTGCCATTTGAACCTTCGTATTTCTGACTTCCAAATATTTAGGCAATTAATGCTTGAAAAGCAAGGTACTGTTGTTTGCCCTGAGTGGCTATTTCATGCCAGTTGAAGCAGTTGAAGCCGTTTGCTTAATAGCTCCCCTCTTGTCTTCATAAATTAGTCACTTGCTTAATCTTTCTTTTTGCTCCAGATGAAAATAACATCAAACATTTCAGTATAACTCACACTTGACTGTGGGAAAGAAAGTTTGCTTTTGAAACATTTATAAGAGGAACTGAATCTGATGCTTCTATTGTCAAGTGAATCAAATCCCACCCATCATCTGTTTTCTTACAGCACATACACATTTGTATTAGAGCTTCAGTTGTTTGAGAACAGTCCGCTAGGTGCAAAGTAACTTCAAAAACAAAAACACACATTTTATTGTACTGTACCCATATACCACAGACATACAACTATTCTTTAACTCCATTCATTAGTTACATTCAAGTTTTGCTAAAATAATAGCAGTCTCAATTTAATTTTAAAAATCTCTCATAATGTTGTCTGTGGCAGTGTGGGAGGGGTGTTTATTGATTCCTTACTGATTTATCTATTAATAAACAAAAAATTGAGAAATTGTAGCTGTTTGCTGTACCTTCTACCAAAGCATATGATTGTTTCAGTAAGCAAATTTGTCTTAGTTAATAAGAAAAAAGCTAAGACAAGCAATCAAATGCCCCAAAAATCCAGACAGACTTCGAATGCACATAAACCTAAACTTCAAAGTCTACAGTGCCCTTTATTTGTGAATAATACCAATAAGAAGCCAATGCAAACATTACCACAGAGAGATGAAAAGCCACTGTAAACTTTCAATTTTATTGGATTAACTAGGCCGCTTGATCAGACAGAGCAAATAGCAGTGTGTTAATTAAAGATTGTACTGAATGATCCTGTGCACACAGTTAAGGTATCCAGGCATTACAGAGCATCATTCTGGTTTTGCTACTGTCCAAAAACACCAAGATATTAACCCATCCAATTTCACATCGACCAGTCTGTACAAATAAAGCATTTCAGATACATGGTATAATATAGGTGAATTAAAAACTATAAAAAGTACCTACCAATACACTTGCAATACAGACAAACCAGCGAGGAGATGAAAACTACACACATAAACCCGCAAGAGCTATGTGCACTTTTCTTTATTCATCTGTCAAAAAATTACTGAAACCTTCCTGTAGTCCTTTCTCATTTGCATACCCTAATTGCTAGTGCTCATCATGCAGCATGAACGAACCTCATTTAATAATAAGACAAGAATAATAAATCATAGATTTCATCACAGGAAAAGAAAAAAAAACGTGAATCTTCCTTCACCACTGTCTGCTTAATATTCTTTTGTTCAATTAAAAAAAACTTTAGTAGTAATTCTTAGTTTTAATCTTAGAATTTTTATGACCATCCATAAGATAAAATCTATACATGCAACATGATACTTAATTTATAGTGCATTTTATATTTAATATAGTCATACACCTGATATATACAAAGAGAAGCTCTGTACTATTTCAAACTATATGAATGATTGGATATAAAATTTTACTTGAAAACATTAGATGCAACAACAAATAGAGAAACAGAGAAAAAGCAAACATAATTTAAACAGTTTTCACCACAAAGAAGTGCATGCATAGTCTATATTATACAAGGATAAGTTCTTGAAATGGAAACATAATTGTATTTCCTATTTACTGTTACCACATTACATGCACAAAAAAACCCAATAAAACTAAAAAGCCTTCAATGTCATATTGTACATAAGCTTAAACTTCATAAGTCATGTAATGTTGTAGTCTGTATTATCTGTGTGCATTTAAAGTTATCAGTTTTAAGCCTGTTTTGAATAACGTGCAACATTCACAACATACACTGTTTCAGAATTACGCTCACCCTTGTTAAAAATAGATTTTTAAAAAGGGAATTTGACCAGGAAATAGAGCTAACATTTATAACATCAGTGAGAATATGCTTCAATTTGTAGAACCGTAAAAATCTGTTAACATGTCCGACTTATTTTTTTTTACAAATATATCTGTTACAAATAAATGTACTTTAATGAAAGGTTAGACATTTATTTCTTTCGATGTGGGCTTAAGAAAGTAAACCACAAACAAATTCTAGACAATCTTTTCTATATTAGTAATATTTACCAAGAGAGAGACTAATTCAGAAACTGATTGCGTGCAGGCCTAGTTAGCACAGACTAGGATAATCTAACTGACTTGGTACACTGCTGCCACCTAGTTAATGCTGCCTGATATTTATTTTAAAAAAATAGTTTGTTTTGAACTGAACAAGCAAACATTGTTCTCAGTTTAAATATAGCCATAATGTTAGGAAGATTGTATATACTATAATAGCCTATTTATTTATGAGCCTAGAAAGAGAAGAGAAAAAGTGAATAGCTACAAAACATATGCTCTTTCATCTGGCTGAACTCTTACACATGTATGTACGTGTACATTTCACATTACAATTACGGCATTTGACAGACTTATGGCATTATCCAGACTTACTTATAAGTGATACAGTCTTACAGTTTAAGCAATGGTGGGTTAAGGACCTTAAGGACCCAACTGTGGTAGCTCGACAAAGGCAGGATTTGAACCCTGGACCTTCTGATCCACAATCCAGTGCATTATCGGCTAGACCACCACAGTCCCTACCATTTGCACATATGCACACCTTTGTATTTACATTAAAGTAACATAAAAAACTATATAACTATACTTAATGTCTGGTGAACCTCCATTTTGATCAATGGAGTTGTTTCACAGAACATAATACAAAAGTTAAACGGAACATACCTGTATACACACAACATATACTGTGCTTTAAGCCTCAAAACAAAATTCAGTATTAGTCAGATAATATTCACCCATATGAAAATGGAATGAGTGCCCTTTATGCTGACATGGTGTAATGCTAGTTGTTAATCTACTTCACAATGCTGAATAGGTCCTTTTTAAGTGACGTTTCACAGTGCTGGCAGTAATCATGTTGGGATCTGCCCAATCTAACTGTAACCAGTAACTGTAATCAATTAAATTCAGACAAATGGCTGAATACATTTTCAAACAGCATGTATTCGATTAATTACAATAAATGAAAAATGTTATTTTAAAAGTTTATTGTGTACAGAGGCTGTCTAATTTTACTTTTAGTTTACAAATAAGCAATAATAAAATAAATCTTCTTCCACGGCTCTGTTACGTAACATTTGATCCTTGGGTGCATGAATCACTTTAAAAACAGTAGTGTTATTTTTTGTGTCCATACTTGATTATGTGCTGTTTGTGTGAATAGTTCCAGTGGACAGAAGCGGCCATGAATATGCCTACTCAAAGGATGAAACAATATAACAAACATTAATGCAAGCCTCACAGAACACATTACCCTAGGTACTATGAATCATTTGAAATGCTATGATCTCTTTATTTTAATGAAATGAAGTCTATGATATTTGAATTTGCTTGCTTAGGTAGCCTAATCTGCTTCCTGTATTAAGTATCATTTCTCTTTAAACTGAATTACATGAATTTAGAAACCTGTCAGAGTTATTATATAAGATACTCATGGCAATAATACGGAGTCACGTCAGCTTTGAGAGTTTGAATAACCATCAACTCTTCTAATGAGGTAAATAAACACAATTGATGTCCTATTAATAAAAAAAATAACAAAGAAACGCTTTAAATAAGAATAGGAAAAAAATCATGCATAATATCTTTACAGATATGGAATGGGTAACGTGTTAGGAACGCAAGGATGCCACATCGTACATGTCCAGGCCTGTCTGAAGTTTGCCAGAGAGCATATGGATCATCCAGAAGAGGACTGGGAGAACCATGTGGTCAGATAAAACCAAAATAGAACGTTTTGGTGAAAACTCAATTCATGTTTGGAGGAAGAGGAATGCTGAGTTGCATCCCAAAACACCATACATCATGCTTTGGGGCAGTTTTTCTGCAAAGGGGACAGGATGAATGATGCGTGTTAAGGAAAGAATGAACGGGGCCATGTATCGTGAGATTTTAAGCCTCCATCAGTATGAGCTGATCGAAGAAGATGGAACATGGCTGACAATGGTCCCAAACACAACGCTCAGGCAATGAAGGAGCGGCTCTGTAAAAAGCATTTTAAGGTCCTGAAGTGGCCTAGCCAGTCTCCAGACCTTAACCCCATGGAAATTTTGCGGAGGGAGTTGAAAGTCCGTGTTGCCCAGTGACAATCCCAACACATCGTTTTTATAGAGGAGATCTGCATGGAGGAATGGTCCAAAATACCAGCTACAGTGTGTGTGAAAGCCTAGTGAAGACTTACAAGAAACGTTTGACCTCTGTCATTACCAACAAAGGTTATGTTACAGTGTACTGAATTCAACTTTTGTTACTGACCAAATACTTATTATCCAGCTTAATTTACAAATAAATGCTTTACAAATCCTATAGTGTGATTTCCTGGGTTGTTTCATAGTTGAAGTGTACCTATGAAGAAAATTACAGACCTCTCTCATCTTTCTAAGTAGGAGAACTTGCACAGTCAGTGGCTGACTAAATATATTTTCTCCACTGTATTTCTGATTAGGGTATGTAAAAGACATGTGGTTTGATTACAAACTGGCAGATAACTTACTGTATGTCTGACTAAGTTGTTTATGGTGGTGGCACTGATTTTTGATTTATTTATTTTTTTTGAGACGTACATATGACTTGGTGAGCATGACAACCTTTAAACGACTAACTTAATTAGTCTGTTGATTTTTATTTTATGCATGTCTGTTTTTAATTAATACCGTGCGTGTTATACAGCCCAATTACAGAGCTAACATTCGCTAATTTACCGTATAGCTTTCTAATTAAACATTGCTTACCTGGAGTCCTTTGGGTGATATTATTTTAAGCTTAAGCAGTGGTTAGGATGATTTACTGAAACCTATTTCTTTGTAAACGTAGTTTGTAAACGTTGGTTCAGTGTTTTCGAGAGTAAACGCAAACAGAAAACAGCTGTTTGTAGTGTGCAGCAACGCGGTCACCACGCAGAACAGTTTAAGAATGAATTTCAGTACAGAGAATCGACTCGGAGATGTTGGTGTCGATTCCATGCCAGGAACAAAACACTCCGAGTCTTTTTTGCGATACTCTCGTCCGTAATAACAATTATTTGTTATATGTAAACTCATATTGTTTACGTTAGTACTGCAAAACAATGCAGGCTTTTACAAAGCGCTACTTAGTTGAATACCGTTTTATATATGTGCCAACTATTATTTAACGCTATAAAACATCTTATTAAATTTTTAAACGAACTACCACTGACTCATGAAGTTGTATTACACCTATACTGGAGCTGAAGCTTTTGTATAAAACTACCATAAATATAATTCCTGTATTTCTCTGCATACATCTAAAACAATGTGAAAACACAAAGCTGACATGCTAGTTCTCAAGAACAGGCTGACATATCTGTTCCTAAACGTTTGTATAAGATTGATTGTTGATTTATATCCATGTTAATAAAAAATCTGTAAATAAGATAAACGGAAAAACGGATAAGACAACGTGGCCCTTGTGTTGCATTCATGTCTGTGAGGGTGCATGCATGAGGCCCATATATACTGCTCACACAATTAAGGGATACTTTAAAATGAAATATCTCATAATTAAATATCAGCGCCTTTTTGTTAGCAGTGTATTTACTGTTAACATCAGTTCTAATGAAAGTGTACATATTAACTCTCTGGGCTGTCTGTATTGTGCGTTGTATTACAAGCCTATGTGCACAGCAATATAGATAATGGGTGTTATATAGTCGTTATTGTTTTCTGAAGGGCACTTTAAAAAGCTAAAACTTTATTATGGTGGCTCATACAGAAATTCTCAGTTCCCAAACCCAGTCAGTCATGACAAAATGTAATATTGTCACTGCTCATTGCTGCACATCATCTAGACACAACTCCTACATTATGTAACATTCTGGTTATTGTTTGTTGTTTATTGGTTATCTTGTTTGAGATGTAGATTCTGCTAACAGCTCTTGAAGGCCATTTTCCAGGCTTTGAAAACTGAAATTTTAGCAGGTATCCATCTCTGTTGGAAGGTACTAGAGGCAAGTTATGAAACAGATTTGCTGTGCCTTTAGGGTTTTGTACGTTTCAGTATATCTGCAGTTGGTGCTACCTACTAATTCATGACTTTGGGATGTGGGAGGAAACCAGTGTGTGGACACTTGGAGGACATGCAAGCGCCACAGAGGCCAAGTCCAAGGTTGGTATGTCGGAAGTGTGAGCTGTGTGACAATGTTATAAAAAAGCACTATATAACCGAACTGAATCGTAAGATATGATATTATCTCCTAATTTTTCTGTGGTGTTGCTCGGTATCCCGAGTACATATAGTGGAGTGAGGACTTTAGTTTTGAAATGCAGTGGATGAAACTCGTTGAAACTTGTTAGGGCATAGGTTCTTTGGTGAGTGTCAGTAGGAAGAGTTGTTGTAATCATGAGAGTGCGATTGTGCCTTTTGCCTACAGTTAATCATGGTCGATCATTGGTTATACAGTAAGGAGTGTTTTGTTTGACTCGGTTAGGATTTTGGAGGAATAGGTTTGAGAGTGTAAGCTGTAGGTCTGTTTTTAGTCGTCGCTGGTTGTCAGTGTGTTGTATGCTTGGTGTAGCTGCTAGCTGAAGAGCAGTCTGGCGTCACCATTTGTGCTGTAGCAAGCAAGCAAGGAAGGAAGGAAGGAAGGAAAGGAAAAGGAG
>JAUZSU010199374.1:0-11700 GCA_034780255.1 Parotocinclus maculicauda
GGTGGCTGCTGCACGCAATGTTGATCGTAAACAAATCAAGCACCTGACAGAATCTATGGATGGAAGGCTTTTGAGTGTCACCGTAAAGAAAGGTGGTCACTGATTTGTTTTTGGTTATGTTTTTGAATGTCAGAAATGTTTATTTCTGAATTTTGTGTTGTTATATTGGTTTACCTGGTGAAAATAAATAAACAAGTGAGGTGGGTATATATTTGGTTTTTATTACGGTAAGTTGTCTAATAATTCTGCACAGTAATAGTTATCTGCATAAACAGATATCCTCCTAAGAGAGCCAAATCTAAAAAAAAACACTCCAACTTCCAATAATATTAAGCTTTGATATTTGTGTCTTTTGGGTTGATTGGGTTGTTGTTCAATAATAAACAGAATCCTCTCAAATACAACTTGCCTAATAATTTTGCACACAGTGTATATTAAAGTGCAAACCTTTACTCTCCAGCATAGTAAACAAAAACAGTCATGTAACTTGCAAATAAATCCACATTTCCATTAAACCCTTTATCAAATGCAAGTTTCATCTTCTACCACTGACAGGGGTCTCATGTCTTTGATCATGTTAAGTACACTTTCAGTAATAGCTGCTGCAAATTTTGGTGATCAATCCTTGCTTTGCAGGAATTCATTCACTTGGCTTTGCCTTATACTAAGAACAAGACCAAAAGAAAGGAGAAAAAAATATTAATGAATTCTTATTATTAACCATTAAATTATATTGATCTAATTTATTAAAAGTTTGTTGTGTATATGGCATTCATACACAATAAAAAGTGCTTAAAATAATAGCAAAATAAAACAGATAAGGGACATGTCTCATCATGTCCTACATGCACTAAGGACACAGAATAAGCCCACGATCTCATCTAAACATTTACTCAAATAGCTACTTATTTAATGAAAGTCAGATGATTTTGTGGCTTTAATAATAAGTTTATTTAGCATTTACTAGCACAATACTTTTCCTACTAATGGTAAAACGCGAATAGAAACACTTATGGTGGCTTTGCCTTTTCTGGTGGCCCGTCTTCCAGAAGAGAGCGCGTGTCCTTCCGTTTAAGTTGTTCGTGCATTGCGCTGGTGCTGCCATGATATGCCATTAAAGATTTGCAGAGTATACAAATAACCTTTTTGTCTTCAGCCAATTTAAAGTAACTCCATACTTTGGACGCTTTTGGTCTTTGAAAACTTTTGTGAAGCTCTTTACTACTCTACTTTGGCTCTGCTGCAGCCGCCATTTTTTGAGTGGTTGACTAATGACGGGACACTCACTGACGTCACGCACGTTGTGGAAAAACATTTCTTTGAACGGACACATTTTAGAAATCAAAAGGGGACATGAATAAACATTAAAAATAAAAACAAACAAAACCGATGCTTAAAATATTGATGACGACGTATTTTCAGCGTTGACGTCATTGACTACATCGACCAATCGCGGCAGGCCTGTAGCCAAGCTGGATACAAACTACATGAGAAGTACAGTCATGACTGAAATTGTTGACACCCCTGAAATTTTTTCTTGAAAATGAAGTTTTTATACCAGAAGGTTTTTTTGTTTTTGTTTTTTTGTTTTTTTGTAATTACATGTTTTGTTAAACACATGTTTATTTCCTTTGTGTGTTTTGGAACAACACCTTAAAAAAAACCAAATGTGATATAATTTCATGGAGAACTTCAAAAATGGGCCGGACAAAATTGTTGGCACACTCAACCTAATATTTGGTTGCACACCCTTTTGAAGCAATAACTGTAACAATCAGTTGCTTCCTATAACCATCAACAAGCTTCTTTCACCTCTCAACTGGAATTTTGTTCCAGGTGTTGACTTGACTTCTATGGTACCCATTCTGCTATTGTGGTATGTGCTGGACAAGCAAGCCCACCCCAACTCATTACCTTCAGGATTTAATAGCTTGGCGGCTAGGGTTGTGGTGCCAGATATTACAGGACAGTGATGTAGGCAGAGGTCTTGTGGAGTCTGTACCTTGAAATACCACATCAATTGCAGCTTGATTTTACAGTTAGGCAGGTGGTTTTAATATTACGACTGATCCATGTATGATGTTGAGTGTTGTATTCACAGATACAAGTTCAGTATGGTTTTTGTTTGGCATAGATGGACCATGTAGAAACTGTGATAGAGCCACTATGATGAGCCACTTATCTTTTATGTGTGCTTACCCCAATTCTGCCACAGCTATGTAGCAGTTGTCCATTTAATTTGAGATAAGGCCCCACTTTTTTATTTTTTTTTTATTTTTTTTTTTTTATTTCTCGGATTCGCTGCATAATTAAGGTTTTATCTTTTTCCGCCCTCCAGTGGAGAGCCAACGGTTTTCCAGATTCTCTTTAATAAATAAATTTTATTTTTAAATTCTGAGGAACAAGCAATTAAAAAAAAATGGCCTAAGCACTATTGTATGTTAAGCTTTATCAAGCTTTACCCATTACAGGTTTAGAGTAGTCTCTGTAATATACTGTATCTTCAGCTAATGTGGCTTCGTTGGCATTGTTCTGTAAAAAACTGATATAGTGATTAAGCATGAGTCAGAGGTAGTACAGGAATGGTGGTGGTCCTAAAATCCATTAATCCTCATATGCTGATGGCTGTTGTGCATCATGGAGAGAATCACAAGATTTTCATATCAGGCTTAAGGGACTGTCTGTTTCACTTTGCTCTTATATTTACTTTAGCCACAGTCATCCCATTGTCCTGAGGTATGCTGTATGCTGATGTCGCCAGCTTCCCCTTTAGCCTAAATGTGTAAACAATGTCACAGGAAGCCATTTATTGTTGATGGAGGCTTCCTGTTTCCTTGGAAATCATCAACTCATCCATGCTGTTTTTATAAAAGAATGAAGCCCCCTGCTTTATTTTAAACACTGACTATTATTTGCATAATGGTGAAATGTGTGTGGTCTTTGGTCTGACAGGAGCTTACCAAATTTAGGTTGCTTTGGGGTGTGCGTGCGTGCGTGCGTGCGTGCGTGCGTGCGTGCGTGCGTGCGTGCGTGCGTGCGTGCGTGTGCGTGTGTGTGTGTGGGGACATCCTGCCAGGTGCAGCCTCCAGCCCTGACAAAAATGACACCAGCTCATTCTTTATGCATTTCCTTTGAGTGTGCTCAAAAAGAGCATATTCAACCTGTCAGAGCACTTTATACTTAAACTGTTTGGGTTTCTCACTGAAGCAGAACATTGCTTGCACATTAAAGATTTCTGGTCATCGTGGGTCCTCTCTGTCTGTGAGACTCTACTTCATGGGCAAAAATTACCAGAGGATTTGGTTCTCCTTCTTTTGGTTAACCTATTGGTCAAGGTGATGTGCCAGATGACCTCAGAAATTGTGCTTGGTAAATATTTAATAATGAAATAAATATTTAATTCTTAAAATCCTCATGTGTAAGCTACAAATGTTTCAGGCTATGATTAACAAAACAAATAAAAAAGAGAAGCATATATTTAAAACAAATTTCATTTGCATTTAAAAAGTACCACATGGTCTATATAGACAACTGCAGTGCATTGCACCAACTAAATTTCAAATCTTAGAAGACATTATTAGTAATTCGTTTGTGTTCATGTGAAACAGTAGTTGAATAAATCGCCTATTATATCATGGCTGAAGGTAGCAGATCCCAGGAGCATTGAACCCAGGCTGGTAAATCAAATACACCTGTTGAAAGCTTTGAAGATAAAGTTTAATAATCACATTCAGTTGCATTGGCCGATGCTTATTTAAACTTGTGCAGCACTGCTAGCATTAGCAAGCTCCAAAAAGCACTACGAGATGGTACCACCCACGTTTAAGATTGGGATTGACCTTTAGTGGGACTAATTTCTCAGAAATTCTCAGCAATGAGAGAATGAACCCAGCACATATATGAAGACGTTTGAGCACTAAACATGCATTTAAAGATCTGTGTGTGTGTGTGTGTGTGTGTGTGTGTGTGTGTGTGTGTGTGTGTGTGTGTGTGTGTGTGTGTGTGTGTGTGTGTTGCATTTGTTTCTGTGATGAGACATAGGTGGTACTTGGAGGTTTAGGTTTGATAATGGGTTGTACTTGGTCTAAACCATTGAACCACTTACCTATAACATGGTTGTTTCTGGCATTTTCCCATTTGTAATGCAAGATTTGCAACGCAAAAGACATGCATAAATTCACTATCACTAGTGCTCACATACCATGTAAGTGTGATACATAACCACTGCATATTTGCATTTTCTTTCAGCTGTATAGATGATATATTTGTGTGCCACTTTTTTGCCTCTTTATTCTGTCACCGTAGGGCACAGGAAGGTCATTTAAGCTGGGAATACAGTTGTTCGCTGGCTAACAGGTGTCCAGGAAAAACAAGCATACGCTAGTTTAGCAAAACTATTAATTAGTCATCCAAAGAAAGACCGTTTCAGTCAAAGAAGTTTACAAAAGTAGCCTGGTGAAAATTGATGATATTCAATTAACATGCCAAAGACATTGCTAGGTATGCATGGCAAACAGCTTGTGTTTTGCAATATAACTTATGGACTGAATAGAGGACGGCCTTCTTCAGCTTGTTGGTTTATCCTAAAATGAATTACTGCAACTCTTATTAAAAATCACTTCTTCGCACAACACAATAAACATATTATGCTGTAGTGTAGTTATAGGCTGTGTAATGCGTTAGTAAAAAATGTCTTATTTAAGGAGGTGCAATTACATAAGATGTCCTCAAGACCCACTCTTGCACATCCCCTAATGTTAATGCTGTATTTGTTTCTGTTGTAGGGGAGTCTAAACCAATCATGATGTGTAGGATGTTATAAATTTATCTCACAGATAGCTCATCGTGTGTTCTCTCTTTTTGAACAGAGTGCAGCGATGGAGGAGACAGTAATATGGGAACAGCACACAGTAACACTACACAGGGTAAATATTTGTATTTGCTTTTTTAATTTGATTACAGAACCAATTTTTAGTTTTCTTTTCATTAAGTTATAGTAAGCACTAAATTAATGTCTGTTCCTGTATTTCGTAGAATGGGCTTCTTCTAGCATAACACGGAGTCATGCTTTTGTGTCTTGCTTCAGGCACCCGTTTACTTCATGTATTTTTTTTTTTTCCCTGCTCTTGCATAACAGCATCTCTTTTTGTTCTGCTGTGCCCTTTTGCAGTGTCTATTTAATTGTCAATGACCATCTTCATCTTATATTATCTCTCTCCTGTTATCTACTTATGTAATTATTTATTTTAATGATGATTCAGTCTTAACTTATTTTCAGCATTAATAAAATAAGCTTGTTTTTTCAGGCTCCAGGGTTTGGGTTTGGAATCGCCATCTCAGGCGGAAGGGACAACCCTCACTTCCAGAGTGGAGAGACGTCAATAGTTATCTCCGATGTGCTGAAGGGAGGGCCGGCTGAAGGCCTGCTGCAGTAAGACTTTCTACTCTGCTTTTTTTGATTTGTTGTTTTTTATTTTATTTTTTTATTTTATTTTTTTAATTAACTGAGCATTTGTCAACAAGCTAGGTTTGACTTTGTTGGGTGGCAAAAGTGGTTGACAAATCTTTGCACAGCTTCATAGATTCCTGGTTTATCCCAACCCTGGCTTATGTGGAGTTTTCAGGTCTCCCTGTGTCCACACTCATTCATATATACATTTTTTATAAATGTATTATATGTAATACTTGTGTGCGCGTGTGTGTGTGTGTGTGTGTGTGTGTGTGTGTGTCTATATATATATATATATGTATATGTATGTATCTATGTATGTGTGTATATATATATATAGATATAGATATGTATGTTTATATATAGATAAATATATGGAAACCCTTACACAGATAGAACCCAGTCCGTTTTTCATATTTGGAAAGGATAGAGCTTTTAAGCAAATTCAATTAAGCAAATTTAAGCAAGGTTTCGTAAAGCCCAGATTTCAAAGTTATGGTCCCATATGTGCTTTATTTAATAAATGCCAAATTTAGACATAACGAAGCAGTTAGAGCTACACATATATTTTTATGGGCGTTCGAGCAGATGCAGTCAAAATATCTGGGGTTTTATTTATATGGAGAATACAGTAGTCCATGACTTACTGAAGCCTGTCAGTGCAAATATTTTATTTTCAAGGAGGCATTACGTAAATTTGTACTAGCAGGGTCATGAAATGGATCTTAAATTTATTAATGGTGGCCTTAAAAAAACGTATACTTCAATTTTACTTGTTGAGATCAGCAGAAACGGGTGAAATTAGAGAGTTTAAATTTAAATACTTTAACTTTCTCCTTCCTGACAAATCCTAATCAAAAGGTTTCGGATCATTGTGACCAGAAATGTTTTGCTTAATTCTTCGCTGTGCCAGTTCTGAATCAAACATACAAGTTTACTTCTTATAACAAAAAACTTTGCTGAATAAGACAAATAGGAGACAGCAAGGGTAATCAGGGTAAGACAAAAGTCCTGTTTTACTCCATTGGGCATTATTCATTACATATTAGTCATACATGTTATTTCAATGAGAATAAAATTTTGTTGTTCTGCTGTGTTGTTTCAGGGAGAATGACAGAGTTGTGATGGTCAACTCAGTCTCCATGGATAATGTGGAGCATGCATATGCAGTGCAGCAACTGCGAAAAAGTGGCAAGAATGCAAAAATAGTACGTTTGATTTACAGCATGTACAAGTTGTGTTTTAAGCCGTTGACGGTTACAAGATCAGATTCCAGTTTCTTTCTCGACCTCTTAGACCATCAGACGAAAGAGAAAGGTCCAGGTAAACATGGGACGTCACGGAGAGCGAGAAACCATGTCTGAGCACGATGAAGATGATGACAGCTACGAAGACGAGATCTATGAAGTGCGTAGTGGGCGCAGTGGGTATGGAGGGGGTGGAGCTACTGGCCGACGCAGCGCGAGAGGAGACAGACAGAGCAATAGGAGAGAGCGAGAGCGAGAACGCAGTGCCTCTAGAGACAGGAGTCTGTCCCCACGCTCCGAGCGCCACTCTGTCTCTTCTACCCTGCCTTCCCGTCCGGCCAAGGTTACGCTTGTCAAGTCCCGCAAGAATGAAGGTTAGCATCACAATGTCAAACTAGCCATCAGCCCCTCTGTCATAAAGAGTGTTTGTTTACGAATAAGCCTATGCTAACATTGCGCACCTGTATCTTTGCTCCCATAAGCAGAATATGGCCTTCGCCTGGCCAGCCACATATTCGTGAAGGACATCTCGCCAGAGAGCCTGGCTGCCAGGGACGGCAACATTCAGGAAGGAGATGTGGTGCTGAAGGTGAGCGTGACAAAAGCCAAAAATGGGCTGGGTGGTGAAAAGAGATCAGATATGGACAGCTGGTCAGAAAAGCCTGATAAGGTCAATTGTAGTGCATGGATATGCTGTTGCTGAAAATTTACAGTTAGTGCAAACTGTATGCCACATTTTTTGGTACAAATTCACTTAAGCTCATTTAAAATACAGTGATGCCTTTTAAGTGCTCTATTTAGAATTATTATTTTAGAAATTGTATACTGCATAAATATTGCCTAAAACAACACATTTTTATGCAAGACCTAAGATTGCATAAAGATAAAACGCTTAGTGAATAATGTTATAATTGGTTATTTATTCACTGAATAAAATTATTTGATATAAAAAAATATGAGTTGCAAACGTGTGAACTTGTAGGAGTAGCAGTTAGTTAAAAACTGCTATGTGAAATAAATCACATTTAGTTACCCAATCACGATTGCATCTTTTCAGTGAGGGGATAATTATCAGGTGTAACTGGTTACCCTGTTGTAATAAAAAAAGGAATTATTCAGAGTACGTTCTTCACAACTCATATTTGACATTACATGAAGGAGGGAGGTTACTGAGGGCCTTAAGAGTCTTTGGTGCTCATTATGCTGGGAAAACTTACAGTACATACTGTGTATATAGTACATATACACAAGGGTTTGTGTGTGTTTGTGTGTGTGTACTGTGCCAGTTAGTGAAGCAACGTTTGGTAAAGTATTGCTATTTACATGTATTAATTTGGCAGATGCTTAATGCACAGCTACTTGCAGATGAGATGGGATCAACGTTTAGCTATTGAGAGTGGTCTTGCTGTAGAACACAGCAGAGACAGCTTAACAGTTATTGGAAACCGTATCTATATGGCCTGTAGTCCTGTACCTTAAACCAACTTATCCCTTATTTCCTAGATAAATGGTACGGTGACAGAGAACTTGTCTCTAATAGATGCTAAGAAACTTATTGAGAGGTCGAAAGGCAAGTTGAAGATGGTCGTTCAGAGAGATGAAAGAGCCACACTGCTCAATATCCCAGACATGGACGATAGCATCCCCTCAGGGAATGCTTCTGACCGAGATGGTAAGTATTGCTGCTTATTAAAAGTGTAGCAAGGTGTAAAGTTGCATGTCATATGAAATTACAGAGTACAGTAAGTTTACAAAATGCAAATTCTAGCATTTTTAAGCTTCATACCTGTCCACTTTGTCTAGAGAAGATGTGCGACGTCATGTTTTAATGCTTTGTCTGTTCAATTTGTTTTTCTAGATATTTCGGATATACACTCAGTAGCATCTGATCACTCTAACCGATCCCACGACAAAAAGAAGAGCAGTCGCTCCCGCTCACCAGACCGGCGCTCTGAGCCCTCAGATCATTCCAGACATTCACCGCCACAAATCAGCAACGGCAGGTCTGTACACTTTGCTTATCTTGTTCTGTTTACTGCTGCATAATTTCTCCTTATACTTTTTGTTTTTGATTTTAAAGAGTACCGACATCTAATACTGTCAGTTTCAGGGTAACCAAGACCGCTCACTGCAACCTTCTGTTATGTGAATTTTTCCAGCTCTAATGGCAGCAGCCTATACGAGCAGTCTTGTCATATCAGTTGGCTTGTTTGTGGTATCAAGCACACTGTAAATACAAACCAATGCTGGATTTTATGGCTTTGTTTTCAGACAACTCCAAGGAGAATATGAGCATTTCATAGAAGCTTTTATTTTCAGATATTAAACTAATTCCGCCTACATTTATGCAATCATAGCACAAAGACTGGTAAACAAATGACAAAAATCTGTTATTATCAGATTATGTTCTGCCATTTAGTAATAGTAATGGTCTTTTAGATAGTACTATACAGCATTGCACATGCAGGTGATAAGTCCTGTCTGACTTTAGATGTTTCCTGATGGGTGGTAATGGCAGTTAAGCATTCTTTTCTATTCCTAGATAATAATACACTGTCAGTGGGCACTGACAGATTTGTTCAGTAAGTATATCCTGCGGAATTAACACGTAATCAGAGGATATCCGCTACAGAACTGCTACAGAATTCCAATTCCCCCTGCTGCCATTGGCTTAATTGAGGAACAGGGAAAACCTGTCCACAGTGCCTGTACAGAGTACCTTGGTGGTTGCGTACCACATTCACTACTGAGAGTCTTTAACAAGTCAGTGAAATTCAGAAAGCTTAATGTGTATATATATATAGGGGAGTACGGGCATGTCTTCAACTTTATCTGCAACAGACAAGGATCAATTTCCGTCAGCATAAAACCAAAACTTTGTCATGCAATATAGGTGTGTAAATAAGAATAAGCTTAATATATGGAAACTGGACAAGACCAAAAAGTGTGACTATAATATTAAGTAAGCAATCATCAATACATATTATATTACAGTTATCCAACTTGGTTGGGTTTTATTGTTATGTATGTATTTTCATATGTTTATGCTTATTTTTAAATGATCGTTGAAAGATTAAATAAAAAGGTCATTAATGTTTTCCAGACCTAGTGGAGTCATGGAGAAATAGTTTTTTGCAGATGCATTTGGAGCAGTCAAGAATTCATATTTTTAAAAATATGATTGCATATGTAATTAATAATGTTGTAAATTATGTAAGAGTTTACACATTTAAACCACTCAATACATAAATGCGTCTCCCTTTGTGCGTTTCTAATTGCTTTTTATATGCAAAGTACATTTATAAAGCTCCTTTTCTAATTTGGCTCATTAAATATGCATTAAAAAGAAAACCTGATTATTGCTAAAATGAAATCAAATGTGCATTTTAAAAAGAATAACATAAAATACAAACATGATTAATGAACAAAAACAAAAAAAAATCTAACGTGATCATGTGTTTTTAAATTGTAAATAGCAACAGTGCAGTGGCGTTAAAATATTTAAATTGCTTAAATTCTATGTTTTTAGTTTTAGTATTTAAGTGTGTAATGCATTGGCTCTTGTGTTTCACAAAAAGGACCTAAACCTGTCTGAAGTAGGAAAGTGAATGAAATATGTTTTCATATTTGAGTAAAGCAATCTTAAATCACCAATCACAGTTGAAGCAAATAGGACTTCATGTGATGATTTAGGGTGGTAAAGAGGTTAGAGGAATAACACTGAATCTGATTTGAGATGTGTTCCCAGTAAATAGTGGAAAGTGATCAAAATGTAGTTCATGTAGTTCACATCCTTTGCAAAGGTAGCATGGCAAAATAAATTTCCCGTCCTTAGCCAATGACAGCTGGACAATCCAATTATGCCCTTCTTCAGTCAAGACTAATTAAAATGATAATAGGTCAAAATGAACCACAATACAATGCTACAATGGGGAATTTGGTCTTGAGGTCAAAATGTGTATAAACCCTGTTTTTAATTAAGTTAGAGGCACAACATTTGCGTTCAGATTTCAGCCAGTGTAAGTATCAACTAGTTTGTTTGAAAACATATTGTAACACAAAGTGCTACTTTACTGACACAAACTAAATTTTTAAGTTTTAGGCCTGCTTTTGTTATTTTTATTACTATTTCTATTACTAATATTTTATTATAGAGTTGTCTGACATGAGTGTTTTTCCACATTAGATTTAGACCATGTTTATTAGTTATGTTATGACATATGTTATGTTATCAAATTACCTGAATAGTTTAACATGTAAAAGTTGCCTACATTTATTAATCAATATAAAACTGAATAAAGAAACCTAAGAAGCTAATCTCAGTGCCATTATGTCTCAAGAAAAAGAACATTTATTTAAAACATCTTTACGAAGATTTCAGGGATTCTCTATAGTTTGGTGCATTAAAATTATTTTAAATGTGAACTTTATTGTGGGCATTTTGGAACTTGGAATACAGGGTTGGTCTAGGAAGAATTAATTCTGCTTTTCTTTCTTCCCTTACACTTTTATTGTTAGTTTGGCAGGCTGGTTTCACACTGTCAGCCTATTAACAAAGGGAAAGTGTGTGTTTAAAGTGCTTTTTCAGTTTCTGCCCACATTCTTTCCTTTTTCCAGCCTCCCTCTACTTGCTAGTTTAGCTAAATAAGTTTCAGTCTTGCATATGTTTAAGTGCATCCAGAGTTGCCAGGAAATGGTAGTATAAGTTCCCAAAACAAGATAAGCACTGTTAAAACGTGTCGTTTCCCTGAATGGTTTCATTATCGTGGTCCTACACTGGTCTTATGTCTTTTCAAAATTATGTAAGTTTAGAGTTTGAGTGGCTCCGAGGATTAAGGCTAGACTAATTATAGGAAAGTTGTGCATTCAAGTGCTCTGCGACGCTACCTCTTGAGTTATTGAGCAAAACCCTTTACCTTGTATTTCTCAGCTCAATTATTTTGATAGAACTTCTAAATAATAATGTAAATTTTAATCATGTAGAGCTAATGCTTAGAATATCAA
>JAUZSU010199385.1:0-11700 GCA_034780255.1 Parotocinclus maculicauda
GTTATTCACTGGAGGCAAACAGGTTCATGAAGCTCACCCTGTGGCCACAATATTCAAACCTAGCGGTTGTTGGATCTCAGACAGAACCTGGATTCGTATCTGAAGATGATATGGTTCCAGTCCATAGCAGCAGAAGTTTCTCCATTTGCAATATCACTGCAAATGTAGGCAACGATGGCTTTCTGTCAGGATACATAATGTGTCTTGATGTGTTTTGATAGTAGACCACAAAACTGTGGGAGCTGCTCTAGTTTGTCTGTGGTTTAAACAATCCCCTCTACTGGTGGTATTTCTAATGCGATTCTGTTTTTTGTCAGCAGGTGTAGCAATGCGTCGCTCATAGTAGTTTTCTGTCATTCAGAACGCAAACTATATGTGGATTTTATTATAGTTCTCGGATGTTGAAACAAATAGGCTTTGATCTGCTGGGCAATAAATACCTGTATATTAATAATAGGGAATCTAATAGCATTAGTATGTATAATTTTTATACAGTTACAGTGTGAGAATATGTCATGAAGAATAACATTTTATCTGGAATGGAACAGAGCCCTGTGACAAAGAGGCCAATCGGGAGAAAATGTGTTCTTCACTGGAGATTTAATTATCTTGATTCACTCAAATCCCGCAGAAGTGTGCAGATTCAACCCCAAGGGATACAGATTAAACAAGCTGCCTATATCTGTCCATATGTCTTCCTAGCTATCTGTCTATCCATTTCTTTCACACACGTTTTTTCTCCAGGATATGCTTTCATGCAAAACAGTTCTTTCCACGAAACACACTGTTCTAAAGGACATTGTGTCGTAGTTCTGTTTTGCTGGCTGTTTACACTCCTCAGGAGAAATGCTCCAATTAAATCAACTTGGCGTGAAAACAAATCTGCAACCCATTTCAGTATACAGTGTGAAAACCTTTCATCTGTTTATTTCAGTACAACTGGATTTTAATCCATAATAAACACATTTGCTTCTGATTAAAGATACCAGTCACTGTTGGTATGTGTTGTATTATGTATCCTGCCACACTAGCCACTGTGTATGTTTCATAGCTAAATCGATTAAGTATAGATAGTCCAGGTTAGAGCTCGTTTCCACCAAAAGAGATGACCTTGACTGTAGAAATATGCTATTTTTTCTGTATATGAGAGGACGTGGGTACATTCTACTACTCCTTTGTGTGAGTCATGTGAATAAAGAAGAGTGCTCTGTGTCTGACTTGTCTAACTGTTACTCAGGCATGACCAATACGCTAAACAAGAGCCTGAAAACGAGTATACACATGTGCACCCCTAGAGAGCTAGTTTTTCTCTTGTACATCAATCAACAACCCTTTTGTTTCTCTCACAGTCCACATAAGTTTTTCCCCTGTCTATAAAATGCTATCCAATTCCATTACCTTTGTGTAAAGCTAATTTTGCTCAACTCTGGTCCTAATGAAATGAAAGACTTTATTTGTGATCCAGGTTAACAGCTCCTGCAATTCACATCTGCATGTACGCAAAGTGTAACCAAGAAGTGTCAGTATGGCATGTGCTGTGCATGGTTACATGAATTCCTGTGAACGAATGTCATACATTAGCATATTTGTGACCACTAAATGAACAGCACTGGTGACAAACCATGGTTCAGTACAACTTAACTGACTTCATACACAGTACATAAGATCAGTGTACTCTGTAAAGCATTCTTTTTAGCCTTTACAAAGTATTTTAATGTTTGTTCATCATATGGGTTCACTATGGTGTGTTTGTCAGGCTTTAGCCATCTAATCCAGCTGCCAACCCAACTAATGTTCAAGACTTACACTGATCAAACGACTAAAGGCATACCGTGGCTATAGCCCAAATCAGCTGGTCAAAGAGAGAGTTGGTCTTGCTTTAAAGTGAACCATACTGTACTGTTTTTGCTCTGAACACATTTTTCACCCCTGGTTCCACCCAGCTGTTGGACATAAACCAAAGATATAGCTTACAGCAAAATATATAATCGGATTAGGCAGGTGACAAAAAATTGTTCCAGTCTGGATATACAGGATGAAGATCATATCATGTACGTCTTTGACTACTAATTGTTAAAATCTTTACAAGTTAGAACACAAAGAAATGGCTTGGTTAGATTATGTAATTGTGTATGCTGCGTATGGGAACTGGATAGTTTAATCATCTTAAGTAACATTACAATGTTACATTTACTAAATGTAAATTAGCTCTCAACACTGGTAATGCTGCACAAATGTGATGTATACAAAATGATACTCTTATGTACTGGTATGCATTGTTTAATTACCGTCCTATCAGCGACTGAGGTCTTAACAATTAGATTGAATTGTAAGCTGTAAATGGCGTCTACTGAAAATGAATGTGTACTTATTTGAACTCCAGACTCTATCCAGTAGAGGGCGCTGTTACCTTAAATACCAGAAAATAATACCCTTTCGAGTGACTTGAGTAAGATAAATATAAGAATTTTAACTTTGCATATTTGAGACAGTTGATTGAAAATATAACAGGAAGTGCATGTGCCTGCACTACTGTAAGTACTACTCTGCTTTACCTGTATAGGACCTTAGACCTATACATAAACTGGTTCACATTTACTCGTGCAGTGTGTTTATCATCTGGATGATCTTCCCGAGTGCAGTTCACTCATTTATGCAGTTATCAAGTCAGCCAGTCCTGTTTCAGCAGTGCAGTACATAAAAGCATGCAGCTCCAAGCTTACAGCTTCAAGTAAAATTTGCATCCTGCAAAAATGTGATCTCCCAGTGGTTTGTATTGTGGCATGATTGTTGGTTCCACAATTGATGGTTTGAGTTTTTCTGGATCTGCTGATCTCCCGAAGTTGTTAAACATGAAATACTTCACAAGGAAGTGGTAGTCTGTAGGATTTTGGTAATCTGATTTTAAGTGTCCACAGCAACGTAGAAGAGATTATCATAGATGTAGGGAACATGCTGGTGTGTGACTCAGGAATAGGTACAGGATTGTCGTCCTTTCCTGGATTATTTCATTAATACGGCATATTTCCCCAAATATTTCAAAATGAAATATCCCACAATGTATTCCCTAATTTTGTGAGCAGTAGTCTCGAGTTCAATCAGCACGGTGCAGTAAAAAAAAAACAATGAGCAGCACTTCTGTAAACGGTAAGGCTTTGTTGATGAGGGAGGTTAACAAATGTTGGTTAAGGCTGACAGAAAGGCTTTGGTAACTCCTAATAACCACTTTGTACTATTGTAGTGATCAGGAAAGCATCTCAGAATGCACAACACATCGAACCTTCGGTTTCTACTTATGTCAACCAAAAATATAAAACAGGCACTGGGCACTTCCTTAGCAAAACTGACAGCTGATAGCTGGTGAGATGGAGCCTGTTCTGAGAGATCTCGGTTTCTGTTGTGGCACACAAATTTCAGAGCTTGGTTCCAACAGCATGAGTCTATAGACTCATGACTTGTGTCAACAGTCAGGCTATTGAAGGTAGTGTGATGGTGTTATAAATGTTTTCTTGTTCACAGCTAAATTGAATATTAATGCTGACCATATGCATCCCTTTATATATTTGCACATCTTGCAACGAATAATTTCTGCATAATAAAGTACCATGCCTGAAAGTTTTAGCATCAAGTTTGGTGAATATGGCAACGAGGCCAGTGTTCTTTAGTCAATCTTTTTGTATGTATGGATCAGAATCTTAAAGGATTATTTCAAACATCTTTTGGTATTGGTGCCACAAAGAACTGAGGTTGTTTTGAGAGCAAAAGGAATCCCTTCCCTATATAAGTAAAGAAGGAGCAAAGCGTACCATTTTACATTTGTTAAATCTTGATCAGGGTTGTGGAAGAGGTTTTGAAGCCTAACAGGGCATACACTCTTAATTGGACACAAGTCCATTACAGTGTTTATTAAACTCGCCTACTCATTTACATGTTAAAGGCCTTATCCAGGATTTTAACTCATACTTATCTTATAGGAACTGCAGATTCCAGCAGGTAGCTCCTACAAATAGAGGTATAGAGTGGCTAGATTAGTGTATTGTATTCTTTTAGTCATGGGTAGTCATACAATAATTAGGAATGGTGGTAGTAATTCTAGGTGGAACATAACATTTCAAATGATCCTAAACATGCAGTATATATTCATTTTTCTTGCCATGATCTTTTAATACGCAAAAGCAGAGAAACATGTTTAAATTTACACAAAGACAAATAAATGCTCTGACAAATGCTTGTCTCCCATAAGGCTAGGGGATTGGGAGACTGGGGGTGAGACATGAAACATTTAAACTCAGGAAAACAGAACACACTAATTTATGTATTCAGATGAATGAATAAATTATACAGCACTCATTTATTAATGATCACTAATTAGATTCTCAGCTTTCATCTCACTAACTCATTCACTGAATTCTGAGTGAGCTATGATGTTTACATGTAACAATATGCTCACAAGCCTCTAAGCAAGTCACACAGAATCAGATCCAAGCTATTGTGATTTTGACCTTGATTAAATTTGATATAAATAGCCAGTGTGATCACAATATTTATGTTTAGTTTCTAATAAATTTAAACCCATATTGTTCAAAGGCAGCAAGTGCATACTGGTTTACAACTAAAATACTTAAACTACTGTTTACAGGATCTATGCCCACACTGGCAGCTCCAAGTGATGTGCCAACACTATGTTGGATCCTCAGACAATATATAGTCTTACTGAATGCTGCATAAATTTATAAATTAAAAGCTGATGCAATCCACGGCACAATGCTGTGGCATTTGTATTTTAGAATGAAATGCCACAGAAGGTAATTGCTAATTGTTCATTCTCTTTGTATATTTTTGCTGCTTTTATCAAAATGAAAAGTTCAGATTTCAAATATGAAGTAAAAAATATGTGATATGTCTTTTTTCACAAACGAGAAATGTTTGATTAAAGATTATAAAGTCGAATATCAAGGGCTCTGAAGTTCTGAATAGCGATAGCTACGTATTATATTTGTAATATGCAAAAAAATGAGTCTACCCAGAAGGCTGTAAACACCAGTAGTAGTTTGTGTTTCTTCTGCCTTTGTTCTTTGTTCCATGGTCTGCATGTCTTGGTAGGTAGAGGGTAGGTAGTTGAAGTGGCTATCAAGGAAATGCAATTTAAAACTCATGTTTGCTCCCAGTCTTTGAGAATCATTTAACAGATGCATTTAACAGATCCAAAACCCTAACAAACTGGCAAAACAAAAGTAGCAGTCATCAGCATGGTTTTGAGGCTCTCGCCACACCATTGAAACTCCAAAGCTGAGACTTTTTCTCTGACCCTTAGTCCACTGATGCATGTAAAGAGTCAGATATATTTGTCCTTTGTTTGGGTGTTGTAAAACAACTACAAATGTAACAATATATCAGGATAATTCTGGAAACAACCACAAACTGTTTGAGTGCTGGATGACATATTCAACAAAAACAGATATAACAGAATTTAATTTGCCACTTCCAAGCCTTTATTGATATTCAGCATTTCTTTATGCATATTCAGCTTGTCTTTCTGCTCATAAATAATCTTTTTGCGTATTTAGTATGTCCAAATAATAATTTTATGTTATTGCTAAAAGGGTTTATGAGAGTTTTGCAGAAAAAGCGAACGTGACTGGATAAAACGGCTGTGATTTTTAGATTTAGCACACAAAAATAAATACAGATTACATGTTATCTTGTAGTAAGCAAAACTGATGTAGACCTATGTAATTTGATCTGAGAGTTCTTCATTGCCCTCAACCTCTGCTGAATGAATAATTCTTGTGTTTAGAAGTTTGAAGAAACTATTACTTTATTGTTTGTACATGCCATTTAGCAGTGAGAGTAAGGCGTCAGAATTTTTGTCTTTGAGAGCTGGAAATTTCACTGTTGGCTAACTCTCCTACGATCAAGAACCATCAAAAAACACTACTATTTCTAGAAGAACAAGGTTGTCTAACGTAGGTTTTGTCTCTAGGATATGTGGTAAAATGTAATTGCTGTTTCATTAAGGACAATTAAGTTTCTGATATAATATGAAGAGTTTTATTCAGAGTGGTTCAGCAGAGTTGTGTGTTCTGATTAATCATGATTTTAGTTGTATGCTGATGATCCAGGGAGGTACACTGCTCGTAAAACTTAGGAGATATTTAAAAAAGAATATAAAGTGATTACAAAAATATGAATTTAATTTTATTTCATTAAACAAGATAATCAGAAAAGCAAATGAAAAGAGCAGCAAGTGACATATTTATGGGGGTGAATAGAAGCATGTGAAACTGGATGAGAGTACATTGACTGTTCAGTAGGGTGTATGGTCACCCAAGACTGCCAAAACACACTGACAATGATGGGGCATGGACAGGATCAGATTGTCCAGTAGTTCTTGTGGGATCCTCTGTCTTGATGAAGTAAGTCTTTCTCACATTAAACACAAACTAAGGGAAACATTTTTTAACTACATACCAAATGTTTAAAGCCAATAAAATTGCCTGCAGCAACACTGACTCTTCTTTTGATTCAAACCTGCCTGCAAGTCTACCCACAAAACTTAAACGTTTAAGTTACTAAATGTTTAATTCTTGCTGGTGCCTTGATGAGGTATTCACTGCTGAAACTGTCACAAGCGTAATATTTGGAATTTTGCTCAATTTTACTGCTCATTAGCACAAATACTTAATTAGCTGACCACATGGCATCACATGACAACAATTTAACGCATTAATGTATCTGTACATGGTCAAGACAACTTGCTGCATTTCCAGTGAAGCATCAGGATGGGGTATAAAGGTTTAAGTGGCTTGAATCAGATGGGCTACTGCAATAGAGAACCACACTGGGTGCACATCTGGTTTGTGGTGGTGGTGTAGTGGTGTGTATAATGTTACTTTGGAACACTTTAGAACCTCTGAGCATTGTTTAAACACCACAGCATACCATGAGTATTGTTGCTGACCATGTCCATCCCTTTATGACCACAGTGTAGCATCTTTTCTGCTAGATGTACAGGCAACAATCAGATTCTGTCAATATCAAGTAAAATCTTGAAAGAATGTTTCCAGCACCTTGATGAATCTATGCCTCTAATTGCATGTATTGTATTGCATTAGGTGAAGGCCGTTGTGTTTTCTTTTTTCTTTTTTTTTTTTGTTAATTTATAAACAAGCAGTCCAAATCTAATATCCAATAACAGGAAAATCATGGTTAGTCATGCTTATGCTTTCCTATAATAATGATCGAATGGATTAAATGACTAAACATTCGAGCTGGCTTAGATGAATTAACACGTGTTATTAAATGTAATTTTGAGAAGTTTTGAATTTAAAGTATTTTACAACATGCTGTTACACACATTGGGGCACCCGTGTTCTTGGGGAATTCTTAAATTCGAAAATGTGAGTTTGAACACAAGCATAGGTGAACATGTGTCTAGACTTAATCCTGACATGGGAAAATGTCAATGACTAGCTCAGCCAAGACTGGCATCGACCAGTTGGGAGCACATATACATACATACTTACTGTAAGCTTCTGCCTGGTAGAACAGAGACATGGACTAGATGGTCTTGCCATCCATTTTTTGTATTGTTAAGATTTTTTGCTTTTTAACCCCAGGTTCAGCGTATCACTGTAGGTCAGTATCTGAATGCATAATTAGGCAAGTGGTGGTGTGTGTGTATGTGTGCATGGTTTAGAAAAGCAAGGCTGGAGTCAGATATAATGCTAATCTAACCCCCCTGCTCTGTTCAGTCCACTGCTGAATGCTAAATGAATACAGGACACCTGTTTTAACAGTTGTTGTTATCTGTGTAGTGAAAACTTTAAGCAGGGAACAAACAGCACATATGCAGTCAATAACAAGCCTGCAATGTAATGAAGACTGTCATATTATGGTCTGTGTCACCTTGTTTCTCATACTTTAAGCTCAACCAACTCTATATTATAACTGAAACATTCACCATTTGGCTGCATCACAACAACATTTGGAAAAACATAAAATTTGAAAAAAAACTTGCATGACAAGTGGTGGTGTTAAAACCTGTTTTGTACACATGGTATATGGTAAAACAATTCTTAGTATGCAGGGTATTATATGGGATGCTGCCTTTCTTAGCTAGAGTTAGCTGACTACATATAAAGTTATGAACTGGTTAGGATACTGCACAAACCCATTTATACAAGAGATTCAGTGACAGAATATTGTATCTAGCAAGCTGAACAGATTTTTGTAAGAAAGTAAGCAGTTGTATGTGCTAGAAATCCACACAGTACGTTTTAAATTTTGGTTCAGTGGGTCAATCATTCAGTTTTCAAGATCCTTGTGTTTGCCAGACCATATAAATGTCACTCCTGGCCAAATACACTGCTCATAAAAATGAAAGAATATTTCAAAAGGAATATGAAGAGGATCCCACAAGGACTGCTGAACAATCTGATCGTTACCCATCACTGTCAGTGTGTTTTGGTAGTCTTGGGTGACCGTACACCCTACTGAACAGTCAATGTGTGGTACTCTGTTGGGGGTGAACTTCTGTAACTTAAAACATAAATGTTTTTTTAGTAAATGTATAAGTAATCTGCAAATTTGCAGGGATGGCATAATGCAATCATGTAGCAGAATCTCAAATTAATGTTTCCAACATCTGGTGAAATCTATAGCACAAAGAATCCAGGGTGGTTGAGAGCAAAGGGAGGCACTACCCGGTATTGTATAGCATTCCTAACTCAAATAAACCTTTGAACTCTTCTGATAACATTTTAAGAAAATTCCATCCTAAGGAATTCCTAGAACTGGGAACTCCTAGGGACCCCAGTTTCTCTATGTTATCTAAGATTTATGTAGTATTTTCACAAGATTAAACAGCATACATACACATTAGCTGCTTAAATCTGAAACAAATGGACTAGTAATCAGTTTATTGGTCTTATTCACTTTGTATTGTGAACACACCAAGGTTCTGATATGCAGTTCCAAGGTAAAAGGAACACACCATTAGGCTGCTGTTGTTGAGTGACGCGCTGGAGACGGGTACACTTCTGAGGATTTAATTTAGCAAACTACCAAAATATAGTATTCACCAACAAATTAATAAATTAATTCTAATCCAAATTAATATAATTATTGTTTGTCTTAATTACTGAAAATCTCAAATCCAAAAAAAAAATCCAATGTGTATAACAGTCGTTCAAAGTCTGCATTTTTACTCAGTATAACTCTCCAAACTATAGTTCCATTTTTCCAGGCAAAGACTCCTGATACACAGGAAACCCTGCATGTAATTATTTATAAGCAAGTGTATTTGATGTTAAGGTCAAATGTGATAGGGAAATAATTGAGGAGAGTGTGTGATGATTCAGGCATGGTCTTTGCACAGTTCTATTACTGATAGCTAGGTGCCTCAATTATTTGCTGCATTAGCTTGCTAATCCTATAGTGTATGTGGGTCGCATAAAAAAAAAAAAAATAAATAAAAAAAAATATATATATATATATACAATCCCTTTTAGGTCAAACTATCCCTTTACACAGTTGTTTACCTAAGTTGTCTCACTACATCTGATATCAAAAAAGGAATCAAAACCTCATTCATTGGTGCCGAGTTACAAAAATAAGGGACAAGTTAGACCAGATGTTAACAGCCCCTCTGCGAGTAGGCTTGAGATAATCTGAAAATGGTCCAACATTAAGCAAACATATAAGTGCCAGAAATGTCATGAATGACAATTCAAGCTTTTTGCTTAGTACTTCTATGTTATTTTGGTATTTTTCCAAAAAGCATAAAAACACTGCTAAAAATTAGAGTGCATGGATAGACACTGCCCCCTTCTGTTTGTAATGTGGCATCCTCTTTAGTCAGTTCACTTTAGAATTTACAGAGCTGATCTGATCCACATATTAGGCCTGGCTCAGGTTTTACGTCAGATTCCCTTCCATTTTATCTGAGTTTGGGATAAACTGTTTACTCATACAGGGATAATTCATAGAAACCAGTCGATATAAGACATAACTTTAGAATACCCAGAGATGGACATGGGAAGAACATGCAAACTCCACACAAGTAGATTCCAGAGTGGGAACCGAACCGGGGATCTCTGAAGCTGTAAGGTGGCAGTTATAGTAATACTGAATGCATGATTTTGACTGTGTACACATCCATTTTTTCCCAGCTGCAGCAGCACACAGTATGGCTGAGAGTGAGACACCCAGCGATACCCATACCCACACGGGCTTCATCCTGGCCATGCTTATGCTGGTGCTGGTTATAGTGGGAGTGGTGTTGGTGTCCATTTATATCTACCATCATCCAAGCTCAGCAGCCAGCCTCTTCTTCATTGAGGTATGTCACACACACTAATACATAAACAATGTGACTTTTAGTAAAAAAGCATTGTAAGTAAATTATATTTGAAAAAAAATTAGAATGAGGTTTGGCCTTTCGTAACATGTATCATAATCTTTTAAGACAAGCACAGGTATGCTCTATTTCAACTCAAAGAAGCTTCATTGGCATGACAAATAAGTACATTTGTATTGCCAAAGCAGGTTACAAAGAAATATTAAAAATAAGAAAGAACAAAAAAATATACAAGACAGTTACATGTGTAAAATATATATGTAAAATAAAATATTAATAAAAACAGTGCAAATAATAACAATAAAATTATAATATTTACAATAAAAAGGTAATAAAACAATCAGTTTGTGTGTGTGTGTGTGTGTGTATGAGACATGGTCACAATTCCGGGACAGAAACAGGGAAGCTTTGAATAATACTCACCCGTTCTGTTGACTCTGCCCTCTGTTTCAGGCTTGATTTGTCTCAGAACTCCTACAGTAACACAAGTGAGACATATACCAGTCACACAAAGAACTGCGACGTTCATTCAAACGTCAAGACACGTGAAAATAGCCGGTGCAGTGAAACGAATGTTAGCGTGAACGTAACGTGTCATAATGACAACACATAATGACGACACATGCAAATTTATCAGGTACACTCACTGGCCATTTTCTCAAGTAGCCCACACGTACTGCCACCCACGTTCTTACCAGGCCTCTTGTCATATTCAAATTTGTATTAGCATGCGGTAATGTCTACTGAGAAAAATGCAAATCACACTGGATAAGAACGTCTGCTGAACGCTGTAATCGTAAATCTATTAAGGTGGACAGAATGAAGACTTTGGATCCACCAAAGTGGAAGTCGATACCGAAGTTGAAAGAATGACATTTTATGTTTGCGTGCTGATAAGAGGACATTCTTTTGAACCCTCAGCTCCAATGGACCATACATGTAGGGGTTGTGAGAAATTTTAAGTCCCTCTTGGAATTCAGCCTCTCGTTTGAAAGGATGCACAAGTACAGCACTTAACTAGCAAAACAGTGCTAGGTATTCTATGCTACCATTGGTTACCCTCGCCACTTGGCGGTTCACCTTTCGCGGCCTCAGTGCATCGCAGGTTTTTAAAAAATATTAATGAATTAATAAATATATCGCGGATTTTCACTGTTTCGTCAATTTTTGTGGAACTTTTACATTTAAAAAATCACAAAATGTGTACAAATATATTAAAAATAATAATTCTAACAATAAAGGAATGTTATAAATGATAAAATATGATGATTTACAGTAAATATCTGTTGTAGCTACACAATGTGTAGGATATTTTGGTGCTGTAAGCTCGGTACGGACGG
>JAUZSU010199395.1:0-11700 GCA_034780255.1 Parotocinclus maculicauda
TAGCGCATATTTAGTCAATGACATGTACACACAACAGTATATATTTGATCACTTATTTTTTTGACATTTTAGGGGAATCTGAGCTTCCCTTGCAGGCTTAGAGCATTCGCCACTGATACAGATCTATGAAGACCATTACCACAAAAAGCTCAATGGACTGGTATTCTATCCAGGTCATGCTTCTGCCTGCTCCCAATGAATACTGGGTTAAGCTCCAGTCCATATCAGAGAACATTGTAGTTCTATATTTACAGCCTGTTGTCCACCTATCTCTCTACATACTTTGTCAGTTTCCTTTACTCTGTTCTCTCATGGTCAGGACCCCAAACCCAGCACGGATCAGGTACTCTTTGGGTGGTGGAACATTCTCAGCACTGCAGTGACATTGATATGATGGCTGTTTGCTATTGTGTGTCGAGCTGTTATGATTGACACAGCTGTGCTGACAGAGTTTTAAACCACTGTTCAATTGATCAGAGAAACAGTCACCATATTGCTCCACCTTGTAGGTCAGAGCTCATCTGTTGTTGGACAATTTGTGTTAAACATCCTTTAATCTTTTACCAGTGCTCAGAGGATGCTGCCTAAAGGGTTGATGGTGGCTGGACATTTTTGATTGTTGAACTATTTTCAGTCCAGCAGTGACACTGAGGTTGTTAAAAAAAAACTCCAGCAGCACTGCAATGTCTGATCCACTCTCTCAGTGCAACACACACAAACACCACTAGTGCAATGATGAGAGTGATCCACCACTCAAATATACTGCTCACAGAAATGAGGGGATATTACAAAATGAAATATACTTCTTCAATAAATATCCCCTAATTTGTGTGAGCAGTTACTTCAGCAGTTAAACTTTTAACATAGCTCTACATAACGTAGCTCTACTTTTTGTTTTAAGTGGTGGTACATATGTTGTATTAGTGTGGGGATTACCTTGTTTCAAATACTCCTTTCATATTTCATTTCTCTTCTTGTTGTGTCTTTTTCTATGCAGTACATTAAATGATGTTCAGATTTGAGTTGTTTTTAAATATACTCTATAGAAGTTGATTCTTAAATCCACCCATTTGTCTTTATATTCCTAAATGCAATGTTACACCACATTTCGAAATACTCATGTAATAACACAAAATAAGTAAATCTGCTTCCTCAAGTTACATATTTCAACCCTGAATATTTACTGCTCAAAAAATGAGGGAACATTTCAAAATAAAATATCCCATAATGAAATGTCTCCTGATTTTTGTGATCAGTGTATTTATTTTGCCCTTACACATACACTGAAATTAAGATTATCTGGAGAACATTATGAGATAAGAGACATGGAACTTGCGTTGCTCAGTACTCGACAGAAAGAGGCTGCTCTAACCATGAGTAAACAATCAATATGGCCTTGAAAACTCTGCTATGATCCAAAGAGCATTGTTTTATTAGGGAATGCTTTAGCATCTGAAATAGGCATCACTTTGACATTTTATGCACCTTGTATCAATACATTCCATTTACATCTTCTTGGTACTTGGAAACCTCCTCATTTACTGTCAAATGAAATCCCATTACTACAATTTTATGGGACAAACAGGAACATTTACAAACACAGGCCACCACATCCAATAAATCATTGTGCACCGTGTTTGCACTAAAGTCAGGTCTAGCCCTCAAATCCCAATCTCTTCACCTGCAAGCTACGCTACTCTGCATGCTCTACTTGCAATTAGGCCGAGTTCCTCCACTGGGGAAACTTCTGCATTTTAACATTCCCTTCACCTAGTAAAGCAAGAGCTCCCAAAAGCAAGTCGAAGTGCTGCATATTTTTATGTCATGTTACTGAGGAGAGCTCACAAGCTTATACTGAACAACGGTCCATTAATTTGGGAACAGGAGAATTAATCAACGGATATGCTACTTGTTACAGATGCAGCCATCTCAGGGTGAGAATTCTAGGCTCCCATGTCAGTCGAACTGCTCGGACTAAATTATTTATTTTTTCAGCATTGTAAGGCAGTAGCTTGTCTCCATTTCCATCCTCTACCCTCGATCTGAAGTGTCCAAGCAGTTGTTCTTCACGAGTCTCTCTCACTCATGCCTTTCATCCTATCACTCACTTTCAACTGTACATTGTTCCATAAAAAACAGTGGCCTTTGAGATGATATTCTTTTCAACCCATCCCCACCCACCTGCCAGAGCACAGAGAACTCTGTGGCAATTTCGTTTCATTGATCTAAAACTGGCCACAGCTGCTCTTATTCAGGGCTGCACGAAGTTTGTTCCTTCTTCAATATTATACATTCATTTCAAGCCATCTTATAGGCATCAGCATGTGGTCTGTTGTTGTTTGATAACATTTCCAGGTATGTGCATTACTTGCTTTATCCTTGTTCAAAATAATCAGGGAAAAGGCCTTCTCAAGATTGAGTTCAGAACACACAAGTCTAATGCAATTCATATGAAAGTCCATTGTACATACATGAGTAGAACTTGATCTAGCCTATTAAGTAAGATTTAAGTGCTCTAAATGAGTGTTGCATGTCTGAGGTGCTTACAGAAAGGTTCTGGCAGAGTATCTACTTACATTACAGAGGCTTCCTCAAGTTTCAGCCAAACCGTTATGGTAAACGAGCTTGCTGGCCCCAAGATTGGAGGTGAGGGAGAAATTAAACAGCCATTCTTCTGAAATGTGAAGCTAGCAGATTTGGTGCCTGTGTCAAGGACCAAATCCTGAGCATCATCTCTTAGGCATGTGTTCACATCCAGCACATAGGTGTAGCGTGGTTCTGAGGAGCGGTACGGACAATCCTGGATGCAAAACCGCTCAGAGCAGTTCAGAAGCTCGTCTGGAGTGAGGGCAGCCTGGCAAAAGGTGCTGTGGTCTGGGATGCCACACGTTGCCCCCTCCGGTAGTACACTGATGGCTTTGTAGGCTGCGATATTCTCTGATTTTGGAAAGGAACCCTGGGATGCCACTGGCTTGAGGACGGCAAAAACATTTAGGGTATATAGAAATAAGATGTTCCATTTTTGCCCAAGGAGCCAACACATCCTCGGCAGTGAGAAGGCCTCCTTATGTTTCAGTGATAAATAAGTAATCATGGTCATGCCGGAAATGTCATTTTTCTTTCCTTTTTGTTAACAGTCCTGTTTCTTGGGGATGGCAGAGCAGCTTAATGGTTTGATGTCAAAAGAGGAGACCAAAGCCCTCACATGATAGCTAGGATTTGAACCTGCCATGGCCTTCTGAAATGCTACACAGCAAAACAAAAGAGAAACCAGACATGAGACACAAGTATTCAAAATATCACATAGCAAGCTCTCAGGAATCTATTTGTTGCACAAAGAATATTTCAAAAATCACAGCTGCACGTGTCAGACTAGCACAATACATGTAGCGCATGTTTCACTAGGCTAGTGCATAAAAGCTTTGCTTTTGATTAAACATCATGTAAGATAACACAAAACCCAAACACAAGCTTTGCATTGTGCAGGTGCTGTTTCTTGACTACTTGTACTTTGGCAAAAAGAATTTGGAGGGGCACAGCACAGCTTTTCCTTAATCCATAACTGCATAAAAATGTTACACTCTATATAGATGATGTCATATTAAAGTTACTCTTACAATTAGTATTTCTTAATTGCGTTAATTTGTTTATGCCAACATAACTGATGTTACTTTTATAAAAAAATTACTTAGCTTTAACAGTCTAATATGTTCAATTCAATTTTAAATTAAATTTTTATTTATATAGCGCTTTTTACAACGTAGCATTGTCTCAAAGCAGCTTCACAATATAACCCTGTCTTAAAAGGTTAATCCCAAGTTGAGCAAGCCTAGGGCGACAGTGGTAAGGGAAAACTCCCTAAAATGGTAGGAAGAAACCTTGGGAGGACCAAGACTCAACAGGGGACCCATCCTCCATGGGTAGCCTAGATGTTAACTAAATAAACACCAAAAGTATATAAAATTACAGCAAAACCAGGTCAATAAATAAATAACAGACTAATAATAAAAGTTAAATGAGTAATAGAAAAATTTGAAAATGAACTAAATTATAAAACAAAATAGATCATAAAAATGAGTCCTTAGTGGGAGGTCCCTGGCGGCACATCGTCTCCCAATGTCCAACCGATGGAGGGAGTTTCTGCACTCTGGTGGGACCTGCCTCCGATGTTGAAGATGCCATGGTGAAGTCCACCATCCAAGTAAACTAAGCTCAGATCACCGTTCTGTTTATCAAAAACAAATCAAAGAATGGCCTGGACACATTTTGGAAGCTCTGATCCTGTGGAACTTTGGCCAGATTGGACATTTGGACGTTTTGTGTACGAGTTTCTCAAGCGGCTTTTTCTAATTTCTTGATTTCCCAGTTTGAACGGTCACCCATCAAGCCCGTCTATCGTCATTAATGGCCGATGTGGCCAGAGATCCAGGGTTTGTCAGCTCCTGGGTTGCTGCTGCCCTTTTTAACACCCCAGCCATTAGGGTGGCAGGTGTGCAGCCAGGCACGTCGTTAAGGACACTTTGTCGCCGCTCGTTTTCGGAGTCTCTCTACTCCTTGTTTAAATTTTCTTGATCTTGTTTATCACCTTTGCTTTTGGCCAGATCCTCCACTAATCCACGATTATAGCTTCCCTTTCTAGAAACTGGCGTCCACTGCCATGCAAACTGGAACGGAACGAGTTCCTTGACTTGCAAAGGGCTATTTGACTGTGGTAGCCTAGCGGTTAAGGCACTGGACTCTGGACCTGAAGGTCTTGGGTTCAAATCCCGCCTCTGCCAAGCTGACACAGTTGGGTCCTTAAGCAAGGCCCTTAACCCACCATTGCTTGAATTGTAAGAACATATGAGTTGTAAGTCGCTCTGGATAAGGGCGTCTGCTAACTGCTGTAAATGTAAATGTAAATGTATTCGTGGTTTAGCTTGTTCTCCCACCATCGCCTGTTTCTCGTTTGCTTGTTTTTTGAACACTCCTTTATTTTGCTGTAACGGACCGATTGCTAAAAGCAAAATCAAAAGGTGGGTTGCACCACATATTGTGAGATGTAAAATGCATTTATTTCAGTGAATTTAAGACTTAAGACCATTCTTATGACTTTCTCTGTGTTCTAATCTGGTCCCACGAGTCTAGAGAGGACATTAAAGCACTTTAAGTCATGGTTCTCTTGGATATCAGGCCATTTCAGACCAGAACAATGCATTACTTATTCCTTATTCTTGGTTGTTTTGCCCTCTTTTGCTTTCAGGTGATATTTTTAGAGGAGTTTTAGAGCTCTTGAAGGCTCCCAGAGTCAGAAAGCAGCCATGAAAAATACTGAGCTTGATTCGTGAGTATGACGTCCCTTTCTTTGGAAGCACCATTTGTTTTCAACGTACAGCTCTGAGTTTTTGTTGAAAGCCATTGATCCTTTTGGGACTCTGTTGGGTACAGTTGACCTAGAAGAATGTCACGTCAAGCCTGTTGTTTGAAACATTCTGCCTGGTGTCAGCCGTTTTTAGATCACTAGGCCATCCTGAACCTTCAGGATAATGAAACATCCAGGAATGGATGAAACCTTGAGTCGTCTTAAAGCTGCCTGTTACGAGGTCTGATTTTATTCTGAATAAATATCTTTTAAAGTTGCTGTGAGTAGCGTCAGCCTAAGTGTACTTGGGATTTTTGATTTTGTAGTTTGTAGATCTTCTGCAGATCTTCTGTAGATCTTCTGTTTGGAGTTTCTGAATGCCGGGTCAGCCCCTGGGTTATATTTATGGGACGAACAGTGCTGGCTACTATTTTTAGAGTTCTTAGTGCCCCTGCTTGTTAAAGGGATGGGCTCAGAAGAAGCCTTGACCCAAAGTAGACTGGCGATCCAATCTTTAGAAAGATTTCGTAACCTCTAATATTGGTCGCATTGGAGAATCGTTAGGAAAAATCGATCTTACTTGAGAAATCCAGACTCTGTGACCTCTAAATTATTAAAACTATGTCTGAAAAATGTCTCTGGCAAACCCAGAACCTCTGTCCAAGGGCTCCTCCATAATGTCCAGAATTTGTGGACTTGAATTGAACTGAATTGAGTTTCTTATTTATTAAGCTTTGATTCTCAGGTTTGGTTTTTTGGATTTGGTCTTGAAGAGTCTCTGGTCCAAAATGACCAAGTAGGCTCAGTCTCTCTAATGACCTGGTCAGATGCCCGTCCCATCAATGCCCTGGGCAGGGAATCCCAAGTGCTTCGGGCCTTTGAATTAACCAGTACAAAGTGAGATGATTGAGATACACAAACGCTGGTATCGGGTAAAGACTTTTATTATAACAACCATACATTTCATATAAAATATAATCTATACATTAGGCTTGAAAGGCACAAACAGTTGGTTATAAATAAAAGATTGTACGTTAAACATAACGGTCATACAGTAACATACTGTATCGTTTTCCAATCAAGCTGATTGTACAATATCCAAAGATTGGAGACTTTTATGAAACGACTGGTTTATAAACTATCAGCAGATATCTGTAGTGGTTTTGTAGCTACTGTAGAACTGCTCCAGATGATGGAGATGAATTATGGCTGACTTAGGTATATAGTTTGGCTTCGTTGTTGTTGGTGGACTCTTTCCGATGAGCGATGAACGGGTACATGCATTTGTCGGCGCCGAGAAAGCGGTACATGCACACAATGGCGTCAAACGGCAGGACTCTGTGAAGGTAAAGAGAAAAGGGTCATGTGGATTCCCAGCCCTGGACTGGACACCTGTTTGGAGATCTCGCCATGGGTAAAAGGGAAGGCGCTTCCTCCCACATCCCAAAGTCAATGGTTTCTCCAAAAATGTCCTCCTCTGAACCGGATTGAACACTTACGTTTTCATGAAGGTGACGACGTACATGGCGCGCGGCGTGCACACCATGGGCTGATCGGTCAGGATGGCTCTCATGGCCGTCTCCACGCAGCACTCGGGCTTCAGAGGGGGAAAGAAGGGCGCCATCTCCTTCCTGCGCACAACCAGGAAAAGTGCGGTATTACAACCACAACAAATGCTCTCACATTTTTTCAAGACCAAAGGTTCAGGAATGAACGTGGTCCGAATGGCGAGGCAGATATAGCTGATAAAACTAGAACCTAATTTTTATGGACAGGCATCCGAACACTGACGGCAACAAGAAGGGTGAGCGCTTTAGCGTTTGCAAAGCGTCTCTAAAGTTTACGAAGCTGCGTTCGGTCTCGGGGCGCCGTTTCGACCGGAGGTTCAGGTCGTGCTTGGGGCGCTGTTCCTGGGGGTTTCCCCAACGGCCCAAATGGCAAACTGTAAACTCCGTCTATCCGACATAAAACCCCTGCTACTGAAATACAAAAAAGTGAAGTGGCAAGAAGAATGGAATACCCAAACCAGCAATAAACTGTACCCAAAATAAGCTCCAATCCCAAAACATCTATAGATGGGAACGAGTAACGTACTCAAGATGTCGCATTGGACACGCCCAACTGACTGTTTTATTAAAGGAAGAAGAACATCCAATGTGAGGAATGCAGAAAAACTATCACTAATAAACACCTATTAGCTGAATTCCCAAATTACCCAGCTATAAAATTAAAGTACAGATACATTAACTGACATTTTAAAGAAAGATAAAGCAAATAAAGAACTAAATTTCTTAACCATCACCAAACTAAGAACAAGATAAGAGAGCACGCCAAGCAAGAAGACCTTTCCTGCTACGGAAAGAGCTGAAGTTCTGTTAAAAACCCCAACAACCAACCATCCAACCTGGGGGTTTCCCTCCTGCCAGATTAGGAGCGCTCCGGCGAGAGGGGCGACCGCTTAAAGATCTCGACTCCCGGTGGGATCTGAAGCTGGAAAGTGTGTTCTCTTTCCATTCCCATTCACAAACGAGGCTATATCTGATGTTGGCATTAGGCGTGGACATACCACTCATTGTTTTGCTATTGGAATGACGCTAGTGGTGGGCCAAAAGCTTGTTGTTGTGTACATAATGGATGAATGGGCTGTGTGTGTATCAGCAGGGTTATTTGGCGTCACAAAGAAATGCGTCAGATGGCCGTGAATCCCATTCATACCGAACACAGACGCCCTTTCCTCTGTTCGCGAGTTGCGAATGTGTACCGCACCTGATCTGGCAACCTTGAAACATCCCTGTGTCGACCAGGAACGGACACACCAGGGTCATGTTGATCCCGTCTTTGTTTGCCGCCTTTAACTCGTGGCTGAGCGACTCGTGGAAGCCGATGGCGCCGAACTTGCTGGCGCAGTAGTCCTGCAAGCAGACGGTATGAGAATAAAAATTCTGTTTCTCCTTTATTTGATTGATCCGAACTTTATTCTAATCCACCGGTTTCTCTAAATGCCTAATATTAACTCCCTTTACTCTGTTTTCTAATGGTCAGGACCCTGCTGCGTCCGACGTTACATCTACAAGGCGACCGTGTCTAATAAAGCTGAGAGTGAGTGAACGTTGCGTTTGAAACTCCAGCAGCACTGCTGTGCCTGATCCAGCACCACGTCAGTCCGGGTTGCAGGACCAGCACAGATCAGTTCCCATTTTGGGTTTCAGATCATGCTCGGCACGGCGACTCGTACTGACGTGGTGCTGGATCAGGCACAGCAGTGCTGCTGGAGTTTCAAACGCAACGTTCACTCACTCTCCGCTTTATTAGACACGGTCGCCTTGTAGACATCTGTCCAGTCTGTGTTCTTGTAATCCCTAGCTCACAGGATGCTGGTGGCTAGATATTTTTGGATAATACATTTTCGAGTTCGGTCTAGCTGTGGTACCGAGGTGCTAAAACTCCAGCAGCGCTCCATAGCAATCGTATGAGAACCCTATCAGGATCCAAAACCCTAGCAGGACCAAACCATTAAAGACCAGAGTAGGGGGGTAGTTAGAGTATATACATAAACAGTGGGTTCTACCAGCAGTTTTTTACCGCCAACAAGTTTCTGTTGTTCCCTCCTAAACCAAAGTCCACAGAAATGCTTTTGATGGGACGTCCCTGGTTTGGGCCCAATCTAGACCTTAAATCTCCTTTATTTGTTTGGAGTTCCTTGACGCCGTGTCAGCCCCGGGGCCATATTCATGGGAGGAACTGGGGGCTGGCTATTATTTTCTGTGGGGTACGAGGGTAAATGAGCTCTTAGTGCCCCTGCTTGTAAAAGGGTTGGGCTCAGAAGATGCCAGGGGCGATATAGGTGGGTTTGGCATTTTATTTGCCCTTGATTTTTGCCTCTGGGTGGCCAAGTGTGGCATTTGGTGATCGGCACCTGTTCTACAAAGGACTGTTTGGGTTGAGCGGTTAAGATACTGGAACCCCAACGTCCGCCAAACTGGCACTGCTGGGACCTTGAACAAGGCTTTAAAGCCACAATTGCTTGGACCGTATCTGTTGAATCTGTTTGTTCTGGGTCAGAGGGTCTGTGAAATGTTTTAGGAGAAGATGGTTTGAGTTTGGTTGTTCAGATGTAATGTGTTGCTTGTGTGTTTTGGCATGTTCCCGTTTGCACTGATGGACTTACCTCTATACCAGCAGTAGTGAAGAGACCCAGTGAGCTGGCCACTGTTACGATGTGTCCGTCATTCAGCTCCAGCATCCTGGGAAGGAAGGCCTTGGTGGTCTGTGCGGGTCAACAACATGAAAACACGCTGGCGTTATTTTACGACACGAGTGTGAGCAGGTACAACTTACCGAAATAAAACGTTACACTTTACTGAATCTCATTTTTCCTTCCTGCCTTCCTCGCCTATTTAAACCCCTTGTTTGAAGCCATTGGGTGAAGTTTGGGGACACTTTCAGAGTTCTGTCTCAATTCCCTAACCTTAATTTTTGCTAATCAGTGGTGTCCATGACTTATCAAACCCCCAAACCACACTTTCGGAGCTCCTGTTTAAAAAAACAACAGGTTTTTACGCTTACAATGGACAGAGATACGGACTAACGATGAAGTCCAGGCTTTACTGAGCCTAATATGTAAGTGAGGAGGTACAACAGGTGAAAAAAAGACCAATCTGGGACAAATCTAGTTGTTGGGGAGCTCTGCATGGGGTGTGGTCCTAGTAAATTAGTCCTTAGTCCCTGCTAAACGGAAGTGTTCGTTTTCTATTTTGGGTTTTCTCTCTAGTTCAGTCTTTTCTTACAGATTTGAGTGCTGCTGTAGCGCATCCGATTAAAGGTTTAAATGCTCTTGTGCATTCCTGTCAGCTCAAACAATCCGACTGGTTCTGAAAGGCCATCCAAATTCTGATCTGTTGGTCGTCGGAAACAACACACTCTGACCCTGGGTCACGGGTTTTACTGTTGTTACCTGAATTTTTTTGGCTCGAATTACAGGTCAAAAAACATTCGGGTGTCTGAATTCGTCAAATAAAGGATTGTTCCAACACCAACGTTCCACTGCTGTTAAAGTACTGGACTTTGGATCTGTGGGCCTGATGGTCCAGGGTTCAAATCCCGCCTCTCCCAATCTGCCACAGTTGGGCCCTTAAGCAAGGCCCTTAACTTAAAATTGCTAGAATTGTAAGATTGTAGTCGCTCTGAATAAGGGCGTCTCCTAAATGCCGCAAATCTAAATCTGTTTTTGTTTGGGGTGTTATTAGGAGCGGGGTGTCTGCAATACCATATTTGAACACCAGATGGCGACGCCATACTCAGAGGCGCAGGCTTTGATCTCAAGGGAAATCCTTTCCATTTCTTTTCATTTCAGGAGACTGTAAAGATTTCTTTTTTTTTTTTTAAACAAGTCAAGTACGCGTCATTTTTAATTGTTATTGTTCAGAGATAAAAAGGTTATTTTAGATCTAGTAGTGGATTTTTTAGTGGTGGTCTGTTAGTCCTAACTGTAGTGCATCCAAAACGTTTTAGTTTGTTTAAAAACTTGGGCTACTGACACTTTGGAAATGGTGACGGAATGGTGAAAACGGGGGGCGTTTTAATAAATGGAAAATCAATAGGGAGCGAGCAAAAAGCGTTCTTAGTCTAACCTGTTTCTTATTAAACAGTTAAATTAATGATTCAAAAAATAGGACCGAAAACAGTTTTCTAAGGTTCTAATCTGAGTCCTCCAAACCTTTCCACAGTTTAGAGGAGATGAAGAAAAAAACATCTAAGAGATGAACGGGTGAGTAAAAACGCCTGGGATGGGCTATACTGCTTCAGGAGGTAAGTGATGGCGCCGTAGCTCTACTGACCCAGAAGTGGGCGTGGCAGTTGACCATCAAGGTTCTCTCGATCAGTTCGTCCGGACACTCGAGCAGATGCCGTCCCGACACCACCCCGGCGTTGTTGACCAGGAACGTAACGTCTCCCACGTCTCCCCTGACCTGGTCGGCCGTAGTGTAAACGCTCTCGCGCTTACTGACGTCGCACACGTAGGTGTACACTTTGGGCTGGAACACGGGAAGCTCCTCAATGCTTTTACCCGAACCTGCAAACGAAATCACATTGGGTTTGTCCTGGTTGTTCAGGCGCCTCAAATAAATGGTCAAGTCAGGTCAATTTATTTCTATAGCGCTTTTTACAATACAATATTATCACAAAGTAGCTTTAAAACAAAGAGATTTGATGCCATACAGAATTATAGTGTAAGAATTTAGTATGAGAGTCATTGTGTCCCTAATGAGCAAGCAGAGGCGGCAGTGGCAAGGAAAAACTCCCTGGGATGAATAGGAAGAAACCTTGAGAGGAACCAGGCTCAATAGGGAAACCCATCC